>CAEFZX010017322.1:0-18306 GCA_903066825.1 Alfaro cultratus
ACATAGCTCCCATATTTATATTTACACACAATATTTTATAGCTCCTTGCTACTACTCTCTGTTTATACATAACCCCTTATAGTTTATACATATATAGTTTTGTACACCTGTAAATGAATATTTATATCCTGTATAGCACTTCTGGATGGATGCAAACTATGTTTCGTTGCTTTGTACTTGTGACAGTGCAATGACAATAAAGTTGAATTCTATTCTATTCTATTCTTTTTTACACCTTATGTCTTGAAAGATCTTTCCTGAAGAGGCAAATGTGCAAACTTGTCCGTAGAAAAACTGTTGCTGTTGAAAAGTTCCATTTCATGTTAGAATATTGATTTGACAGAGGGATGCTTAGTTTTTTAAGCCAGCTTTAATTTAGTTTGGATCAAATATAATGTGGTACATATTTTAAATTAAAAATTTTAAAGAGTTTATTTCCTTCTTCAGTGAGAATTGATTTGATAATTGATAAGGAATCATATCAATAAGTGAGATTAATATTGCCAAATTCTTACCAACTCCCATCCCTAATTACAACAGTGGAAGGCAAAACGGACTGGGAACCTGAAGATTTGAATTATGGACAAGCATGAAATTTGAAATTGAAACTAGTAGCAGCCCTGTAGAATAAAGTCAACACAGCAAACCATGAGTAAAGCCTTTAGGGTTTCCCACAGAAAAGTTGCTAAACCCAGTGGTCAGGGCACTGAGGCCGTCCACCAGGGTTTTCTATTAAAAGATGTTAAGTTGACAGGAAACTTAAAATATTACTGGGTAATTATGTTGCTGGAAGATATTGCCGACATTACTTAAACCCACAACTACAGAATCTTAAAAACAACAAATAAAAGAAATACAATTAAAACAAATCCCAATTATTGGCACTTCTGTTAAATCCAAATTAAGTCATCAGTTAGTGGATCTAAAAACATAATGTAATGCTGATCACATTTAGAACTGGCCCAACGCAAAATAAACTAAGAGAAGATCAATGCTGCTAAATTTGATTTAATGGTCTCAGCATAGATAAATTAAAAGATTATAAATTGTTTATCATTTTAATTTAAGATTTTAAGGAGCAGGCAAGTTTACTTTGTAAAAGTTCAAAGAACAATCTTCAAAGTTAGATTGTTTTGTTACCATAACTACAATTTGATCCTATGAGTTTAAGCTTTGAGTTTTAGCTGTTCATTAATGGAGCTTAGTAAACTAGAATTACATTTGACTGCTCGGTCAATTAAACTAGGCCCCCGCCCCCAGATTTCATTAAATCCATGGTGAAATGCTTTTTAGGTGTTCTGATGTTCTTAGCAGCAAGAGGGGCCCCTAAGTCAAATGGGCTCTTTGCATGTACACCGCTGACATCATATCCGGATGAGCGAAATGTGGCTTTGAGTTACCATGACAGCTAGAAAAGACAAAGAAATATTTCAGAAGCAAATAGAACATTATTTGCTCTATTTGTAAATAAATATAATGCTTGGAAGAAAAACATTATATTTGTTGTCTTCCTAATATAATGGGTTTTTAAGTCTTCATGGATTTCCAAACGATCCTGAATTAAGAGGACGGTGACTTGTAAATATTGGTCGCTACCAGTTAAAGCTAACGCCGCACAGCAAAGTTTGCAGCCTTCACTTCACTCCGGATCAGATTCTTTAGCCTAAAACTACCGGGGGGAGACAGATGGTAAATAAAGGAGATAAAGGAGCCGTCCCTGTGTTATTTCCATGGAATCACTTCTGCATTCAGCCTGAAAGAGAAAGTTTATGGGAATAAGTGAGCAGACCAGAGTCAGACAGCCGAGCAACTGATCCGCCTGTAAACACTGCTGTAAACACCATCCTATTTGAGCTCTTCACAAAAAGCATGTAAAATTAATAAAACTAAATAATATGGAGACCTTAAGGAACACGGCCATATTTTTCTAAAAGCAACAACTTTGAACCTGACAGTGCTGCCCTACTTTTAAGCATTTCTTCCTCATGCTTTCCTCTGAAGCATGAGGAAGCAAAAAGTCTGAACCGTAATCTCCCATTACTTAGTCTCTGACACTAACGACATTAACCAAACATATTATACTTGCAAATAAATACAAAATAAGGTAAAAACATTGTCTGTTGGAATGGATTAAAATGTTTAGATACTTAAATAGCACATTTTTATAAGAAAAATGTCCAAGAATATTGCCTGCTAGCATAAGTCAAAGTTAATGTTAGTCACAAAGAAAGTAAAACTCACCTTTAACATAACAGGCCAACCTAGTATTCAGTACCATGATTTCTTACCCAGTTTATGTTTCTGTTGAATATCTAATAAGAGATCGGGACCCTGCGCTCTTCCAAAGGAGTGTCCACTCACTAACACAGATTGTCTTCGGGTTGTTGGGCTGTTTGGAAAGTTACCCGGGGACACGAATGTGCTTCTTATAGGTAGTGCATTGGACAGTCTTGAGTCTCTAAGATAGCCAGTGTTGATCTCTGGATTATAACAAACAAAAACATAACAATGAAAAATGTGCACCTCTATATGTGCACCTCTGAACATTGAGCCCAGCTCACACATTTGCAGTTCACATTGAGCTGCACGATCAGAGCAAATGCTGTGAATTTAAACTTGATGTCTACCTTGATGAATTCTACAAAGACACATGGATCTCATCCTCACATGATGTTGATATAAATGTCCATATAGGTGAGCCCAGGGCCAGCTTTAGGAGGGTGTGGGCCTCTAGGCTTGAGCCAAGGTGTGGGCTCTGCTTAATCATGGTTATACAGTTGCACATAAACATAACACTTAGTGTGGCGGGGTGGGGGGCATGCAAGGTATGGTGGCCGCCAGGCCTATAATACACTGGGGGAAATCCTGGCCTTTTCATGGAGGGAGGGTAGGTCTACCATCAAAGTGTGGCTCTTATAGAAGAGTGATTCAGCACACCAGTTGATTTTAGTGTGCCTCTCTGTGTTTGCGTTAGAGAAACTAATGGCTTCAGGGTATTTATTTTGATAGGATATGATGACCCCTGCTTCAATTAATTGAGCTTCATGGATACCTGCAATAACCTCTTCTTCTCTTTCTCTCTGTTACACACTCAACCACACATGTGGACCTGTCAATTATAACAGTCATTTTCCATGCTGCCCTGAAGAGATCGTGCTTGTCTGGCTGTTCCTTTCACAGCAGCAGAGGTCTTTGTAGATTTGTAAATCAGACCATTAGAGCAGTGTAGCATTCCCACAGAGAACCCTCACTGTGGGAGAACTCAAATATTAAATCACAGACAGAACATTCACGTCTGGCACTCACAGGACCAGAAACACTGTCCATAATCATCATCAAGTGTAGAGGTCAGTTTACAAAATAAAGAGACAGGACAAAATAAAATGAGACTTGTCACTCCTTGACATATGGACATTCTAGGTTCACATGTATGGATTTTGTGTTTATTTCCAGAAGTGATGGCAGGACCAGTGTTGTGAAGTAACGAAGTACAAATACTTCGTTACTGTACTTAAGTACATTTTTTGAGTACTTTATACAGGACAGGGCAGGACAGGGTGAGCAGTTTAATTAGGATAAAAATGGAGGAGAGACTACATGTACATCTAATCACTAGCAATTACAATATAATCTCAGCTCATATCAATACCTGGTGAAATATATATATATGTATATATATATATATTACAGTGATAGTTAATGTCACACTAATGATTACTGAAATTTTAAAAAGGACAGAAATACCACATTCAAAAAATTGGCTCATTATCAGTTATTTAAATCATTTTAGCTTAGTTTATTAATTTATCAGCAATTTCCTACAAATTTCATTTCAAGGCAATTTGTAAGACTAACATTCAATTTGTTTTCAAATCAGTCCAGACAGTTTCATAATCAATTACAATCAAATTTGATTCAGTTTTGCCAGCTGGTAAAAAGTTGCTTATCTAAGGAAACCCAGCCAGTTTGATTACGTTTTAGACTTTGCAGCAATCCCTCCTCCCAAAAGAGCATATGGCAACATGGGAAAGAAATTACTATTTTTTTTCTTCTAAGACCCATCCTTTTTAATGGTAGACATTAATGTTTAAGAATGTGTGCTTATGACAACAGTTGTTCTTTTAGTGACAATGTTTAGGAAAGAAACAAAGCTAAACAAGAGGTGTTGCAGTGAAAGAGAAACACCTGGCCAATTGGTTCTACCAAGAGAAGAAGACTGCTACTGCTTCCAGTGGCTGCACATTGTACAGAAATGGGTGGAAGACTAAGAATCATAAATGATGAATTGTCTATTTTTCAAAAGGGACAATATTACAAATTATGCCAAAATTAGCCATGACTAGTTTTCATCTGTGGTCTGACACTCCCACGCATGTAGCAGGAGAGTAGTAAGAAGTGGGTAAAGTTTTATTTTAGCTTGGTCTTGTTGCCGTTCTAGCAATAGGCTTTATCAAAAAGAAGGTTTTAAGCTTAAAGGTGGTTCCGCAGGAGAGGAGCCTGATATTTGAAAGAGCTGTCTCATATTCTACTTTTAGAAACAATAGAAACCACCAATAAGGGTGCAAAGTGCTCAGTTTGCAGCAACATGTTTCCAATGTTAATGATTTACTTCACTGATATCAGAAAAAAATACTACAGACAAACTAAGATTGTTTCACTTTTTTGCAACTGATGTCTTTTTTCTGACCTTTGCATGAAAGGTCCTCCAAGGATCCTCCAAATTTCTTCTCACAGCTCAGTTTCATTGAGCTAAGTTTGATGAGCTTAGCTTGATATGCATGTTTCATATGCCTGTGAAGTGTATTACACAGGGTTCAAACGCAGTTTGAAAATATGTCCAGAATTATGTGGTATTGTATTGTATTTTCCTGTTCTGCCTGAGAATCAAAAACATAATTGTATTAGAAAATATTTGTTTAGTATCCAGTTGCAAAGTTTGGAACTTTGACCTGAAACCGGACCTGAGATTTCTGCAAATAATAAAATTTGAAAGGTTTGTAAAGATGTCCTTTTAGTCTTTGGTAGTTGGTGGATCTACACATAAATAGCTTTTCTTGTGCTGGTTCAAGCAAATAAAGCTCAGGACAGACAGGTTATTTTCTCAAGTGCTGATACCATAATGTAACTGAATAGGCCAGAAGAGTTGACAAGATGAAATAACAACACACAGAATGAACCTAAAGCAATACATGGTAATTTAACCTCACATCCTTTCATAACCATCATCATTTACTCTGTGTGTGTGTGCAGAGGACGGGTAAGAGTCTGGGCTTGATTACACTGGTCTGGTGATTGGAAGAAGGTTTATTTGATTACGTTTCCAGCGGGAGCCTCCCCTGGCGTCTGAAATTTTACCTCACCCCATTTTTTCAGTTTATGCTCTTTTCCTCTAACTCCATCAAGCAGGGCTTGTCACTGTGTGACCCTGAGAAGTCAGAGTGGAATTTGTCAACACCTTTAAAGTAGTCTGCTGACGTCAGCAAACACAAACCTCTACATGTCATGAAAGGAAAGTACAGAAGAAACACAAAAAAGTCATGAGAATACTTTTAGCCATGCAAAAGTCCTGACACCCATTGAACTTTTTTATACTTGCCATTTACCAATCAGACTTCAAGTCACTAGAATTTTGTTTGATTCTTATGTATATATGTGTAAAAGAATCCCTCCTTTATATATACTGGACTGATTTGAAAACAACCTTAACACCTGAGAGTGTTAAGGTCAGTTAAAGGATCTTCTTTTGGGCCTTGTTTTAGTCCATCTTTCTGTCAGTACTGATCAGCCTTCCTACTCTTGTTGAAGAAAATCACCCCTAGAGCATAATTCTGCCATCATAATTTTTCATGGTGTGATCATCACAACATAAAAATCAGAGATCAGTTTCAGTCTCATCTGACCAGCACCTGTTATTTTGCACGTTTGTCTTGTATCTTAATTGCTTGTGGCAAATTGAAGAAGGGAGTCCACGCTGTCATAGAGGGCTTATTTTATTATTTTGTCTTTCACATAACTTCTGCTTTTATTCTGAGCTTAATTTACAAACAGCAGAATATCATTTAGTAATTAGGTCACTTTTGAAAACAACTGATTGCACTAGATTTTATTAAGGGCTTAGCAGTGCTCCCCAAAATCTGTTCTGGAGGGCCGGCATCCTGCACGTTTTAGTTCTCCCCCTGGTAGTACCAACAACCTTTTCAGCAAGTCAATATTCTTCTCAGGCCTTCTAATGAGCCATCATTTGATCCAGGTGCTTTAAACCAGGGAGAGACTAAAACATGCAGGATGCCGGCCCTCGTGGACCCACTTTGGAGACCCTGGTTTAGAGCAAAAGTGGGGATTTTGGAAACCATGCATTATTTTCCTTCCACTTCCTAATTATGTGAGATTTTCTGTGAATCTATCACAAAAAAAGCAATAATGTGAATCGGAAAACCCAATGAGGCTTTTTTGAAGTTGTTGTGACAAAATTTGAAAATGCTGGTCTGTAGGGAAGGCACTACATGTATGTGCATTACTGACAAGGTATCATTTTCTAAAATGCTCATGAAATCTGGCTTTGACATACTTCATGAGCATTTTGTCAGGCTCATGCCTGTTTGTGAACGGGGCAAACATTTGTATCATTATTTCCGCAGACAAATGTGTCTTTGAGTTGTTTGCTTCATTCTCCGCTTATTTCCCTACCCTGCCAGATGTTTCTTTTCCACATCGCTGACTCTTAAACGAGAATCTGCTCCGGTTCCTTCAGTGCACAAATATTTCTGCACTTGTGTCTGAGCGACTGTGTGCAAGTGTGTGTCTTTGCTCCAGGTCCCATCCCAGTTGCTCTGTGGCGTGTCTAATTGGACGTATTTTAGTCTCTCTAGAGAGTGAGTGTGTGTATTTTGTGACTGGGAATGTGCTATGTGGGATGTGTGTCTTTTGTGTATGAGCGCGTGTGTGCATGTGAGACAGTGTCACAGACCCCACCACCTGCCAGCCCTCAGTTTTAAAGCTTAAAAGCAGGATCACAGAATCACCGGTATCACCTGTATCTCTTTGTCCTATCAAGTTGTTTCCAAGCCACATCTTTCATTATGTGTTCAAAGTGTTTTGCATTTTGCAGTATCATGCCTTCGTAAGCTTAAATAAATTGCTGTACCCAGCATGGCAGTGTAATGATCCATTCCACAGCCAATCTGTGTCATAGTATACAGTCTGCACCTTTTTCTTTTCTTTTTTTTGAGTTGGACAGGGAATCTGTCCTGGAAGAAACAGAGAATAAATGCAGACAGACTTGTGGAACAGTTTCTCTTTGACTTTTGAGTGATTAACACCTATAAATAAATCATAAATCAGATGTTGCTCTCTTACAACACTCTGATATAAGTTCATTTATTGAGTACTAATACTCCTGTATGGCTGCACAAAAGATTATCTCCGTTTTTAATTCAAAATAAAAATGGTCAATTGATTTCTTACTTATGCTGAGATCTTGTCTGTTACTCTCTGATAATAGGGAGGTTCCCCATGTGGAGAGGGCTTCTCAGTTCTAATTGGCTAAGATAAGGGCAGACCTAGTCAGATTTAATGTAAGATTGTATTAAAAACTGGAATCAGGATATAATAGCTGTAAAAGTTATGTTATCTTTAATTTTCAGTTGTGTGCAACAACAAGGAGAGGTGGCATCAATTATTCTTGGTGAGGAATCTTATCATCATTTGATCTTGGATCAGTCCAGTTAAACATTTTCCAAGTAGTCCAATGCAAAGCCAGCCTGAGGCAGAAGTGGACAAATTGTCAGCTTAGGGTTGCCAGGTCAATGTGGGTCACTAAGGGGAAATAAAATCAGGCAGAGTATTGATCTCATTACTTCCCTTTTGTAGTGTATTGTGTCAAGAAATGAGCATCCTTTCAAGTTGTTTCCAGAGAAGCATAGAAACAGCAATGTAAAATAAATTGATAAACTCAAACTTTTCAGAAAACATTCTTGACTTTTTTTTTCTTATTTTGATTGAATCACCCTTCATTTTCAGAGCTTTCCTCAATATTTTGTAGTGTTGAAAACCTCAGATATGAAGGAGAAGAACTTATTGACTCTTAGGTTGTATTCACACCAGTCCAGAATTAGAGTCTTGAATCAGACTCTAATTCATTTGTCAAGAAAGTCTGATTAGGTGGGAGGTGAGAATGTAAATTTGAATTCCAAAAGTGAACTCTGATCCGCCCAAAAATCTTGGTCTCAATCCAGTTGAAATGAACTCTTGCAAGGTTGAAAACATATCTGAATGCAACCTGACTAGAAACCATTCCAAAAGCAGGAAGTGAACTTCAGCCGAGGGCATTTTGTGTCAATACAACCGTAACAATGCGCATTTCCACCATTAGAGGAAAAAATGGCTTGTGGTCAGACATGGAGTGAAGAGGAGGTAAAGGCCCTCATAAAAATATGGTCAGAAAAACATATATATCTCAGCTACTTGTAATCACTCACAAAAACGAGGTTTTCAAGCGAATTAGTGTGAAAATGGTGGCATTGTGATTCCCTCGTACAGTAGCACAGTACAAGTCTTTTTACTAAGGTAAGAAGACTTCGCCATCAATACATCAAAATACGTGACGTACTAAGGGCAAGTGGAAGTTCAGGAAACGCAAAGGACAAGTTTCCTTGGTATGATGAACTAGATGCTAATCTTGGCACTCGATCCAGATCCACCAATCGATTAAACTGATTAATTGTCACCTCTCAAGTTAATAATAAAGTCTGATAATGATCTGCAACAATTAAGAAAATACATTTTGTAACCTTTTCTGGCACTAGTGACATTTATTCACATTAATCAGAGTGAATATGGGCAGAGGAAGAAGTGGAGAAAACATATAAAGCAGAAATCCTGAGGTTTGGAATTGAACCGTAGACGGCTGTGTGAGTGAACAACGGCCTCTGTTTTTGGGGCATCCATTGAACTGCCCTGGGCCTAATTCCTAACTAGCTCTTAAATTGTATTCTGCTTAGGGCCACATCAAACCTTGAACCTGCTCTGGTTCCAAGGATTTACTTCTTCTTGTCTCATAGACACTTTGCACACTGTATGAGATTTTAGGAACAAGTAAATTAATCATTTTAAATTTTTGTGACATTTTATTGATCCATTCTGATCATTGTTCACTTTTGTAGAAGTCGATGCATGTAGTCTGAATAATTGGAAATAAATTCCAGCCCCACCTGTGCTCATATTCTGTCTGAAGCACGATATCTAAACTCGCCAGGTGTCTTGTCTCCTGTTTTGTTGAACGGAGGAGTTTGGATGGAAACAACAAGCAGCTTTCAAGTTATTTTTGGACCTTTTTATTTGTACTTGCCTTTGGTTTATGGAAGCCAGATAACACACCTTGTGCAGAAAACAGATTTAAGTAGGTTTCCTTTGAAAAGAAGGGTGAAAACAAATGAAAAACGCCACATAGGCTTCAGACGACACAGTCTGCTCCTCCTTATTTGCTGAATAACTCAACATTTTTGCACGGCCCTCAGTTTGTGTCCGTCTGTGACTGCAGTCCAACGTCAAATAGATTGTGTGCACAATTATTACGCAAGTTGTAGCTTTGCAGATGAATGTTATTGTTGAACAATTACAGCGCTCTCAGTCAGTAAAAGTGAAATTTTGGCTTTCTTAGGACAATATTTGTGTGCACAATTATTGGGCAACTGTTAGTGTGCAGAAATATTACGCAACTATATTAACTCTGAAATTTGTTCCATTGTCATCTGTGAAAGTGAGTATAATAAACATACAACTCAAAATTGACAAATAAGCATTTCTAACATTTAAAAAATAAATCAGTGACCAACATAGCCACCCTTCTTTTCAGTAGCAGTTCCATTCATGCGGTCTGTCAGTTTGTTGATCTTCTTGCAGTAACCATTATCTAACACTATTTAAAGTCCTAAATAATGCTTAGAAACAATTTTTTTTTATTGCTTAGTTATGTTAAGCAACATAATTACTAATCCATGACCTCCTGTGTTTTTAAAATAGAGGCATTTTCTTCTCCTCCTTTTCAAAATAGGTAAGACGAGAGAACTTGCTATGTTTCCGAGAGAGATGTGTGGTGATTTTTAAAAGGTATATGTCGCCTGTAGGAAAAACCTTTATCACCAGACTTGATTGTTTCAGTCAGAGCGATATTTAAGAAGTGTTTAAAACAGCTGCAACTGTGATAAATCAAGGTGGAAGACGTACTTTAAAAAAAAAGTTATACTACTCAGTTGCCCATCCCTTGAATTATGTTAAATCTTTCTATATTATTATTATTATTATTATTATTATTATTATTATTATTATTATCAGTATTATTGTTATTGTTATTATTATTGTTAATCTTGTTTTTATATATTTTCATTCTTTTTGATCCTCTTTAGGAACCTACATCAATGCTGAATTTTCCTAGTATGGGACAATAAAGGATATTTCTATTCTATTCATAATAAAAACTTTATGAGCATAGATGAGGGTTGCAAATGTGGGAAAAAACTGGCTCTGGCAACTCACGCATGAGGTTTTATGAAAATAATATATATAGTTAAGAAAATTTCTTATACTATATATAAGAAATATAGTAATTTACTGAGATGATTTACAAAGTTAACTGTTTTATGTAATATAAGGGTTACAATTAATTAAACCACAAATGGATTTTTTCTTAAAAGGGTTCTTTGCTTAACATTGCAGTTACACAACTGGATTAGATGCCTCACATTTTTTCACTAAGGCATAGTAACTATTGCTGCTCTCCTAGGAGCAACTTTTATACATTGCTATTAAGTCAGATTCACAGTTACTGTACACACTAAGGGGCAAGGCATATGTGGCAGGAATTTCAACATCTCCAACAAGTAGGCAGTTGCATAAGTTAAGTTCCCATTTGGCCTACCTTCCACAGGCTTAAAAATATGTATGAAATGTAAGGGGGAAAAACAGAGTTGTGGAGTGTATATGAGCAGGTCTTATGCAAGCATTCTATAAAAAAAAAGAAAGATGACTTAAGCTCCAAACAATCAAACACAAATGTAAGCAGTACAGTCCTTAATAACTTGCAGGCTGACAGGAAACTGTGGCTCACCTTGCCTCTGATAAATTTCTTAGTCTGAAGACTCTATGTCTAAATAAATCACCTAATCTAATCTTGCAAATGAAGGTCTTAAGAGCTTGTGAGTTCCTCCTTTTGTGAGCTCTTGCCTGTGCTCAAAATTCACCATGGTACCAAGTCTGTTCTGGTGGAAGTTTAAAGTCATAGTTTCTGGTGACTATGTGTAGTTTGTTCTTTTGGACATACCACCGACACTTGACATTGTAGATCATGAGATCATCACCTTTTGATGAAATTCACACCTGCAGAGTACTTCACTCAAAAGCTTCACTCAGAGGCCTGGTTTCAGAAAGTACTGCTACCTGAGACTCCTGTCACTGGTTTGTGTAAACGAGCAACTGGATCTCAAACATTGTTATGGTTTAACTGAACCATAACAATTTCACACTGAACAGTGGCTCAGTGTGAAAGGGGAGTGACTCTTCAGAATTTGTACAATTTGGAATGAAGAGAGTAATTTACATTGTGGTTTTCTTGAAGTTTAGTTTGGATTTTTCTTTTTGTATGTAGTGATTGCCTGACAGTCATTGAAGGAAGGTTCAATTCTCCATTCACAACTTGAGTAGTTCTGTTACTAGTGTCTATATAGTTATTAGCATATATGGTCAGAAAATGGATGGGTCTGCCCTGACACTGGGTCCACTTCAAGCCTTTGGCATGTGTCCACTGCATTGCTGAAAATACAGAAGCACAATCCTGCAGTGTTACGCAAGGCCACATATCTTCATTTCCCATTTAAAAAGCAAATGCATGGTAGTGTGACATTGGTATTATCAAGGTCTTACTTCTCTTTCATCCCAGTAGAGTCTTTCTCTTTCAAATGGCTGATCTATTTGATTTCTTGAAAAGCAAAGTCAGTCCCTCCACTTTAGATTTGTCTTAAAACTTCAGTCATTGCTCACTTATTTCTTTCTTTATGTATTTGAAAGGCGTCAGACTTGTACATTTTAATGTGATGCACTTCAGCACTTTCCCAGTGTTTTTAAAGGTTATTCAGAGTGTTTGTTCAGACGCTGGTTGTTTTTTTTTTTGTTTTTTTTTACTCATTTTCAGGTCAGTCTCCATACCAGACTCTGGAAATGGGAGCAGGTATTTCCCCACTAAGCCACTCAAACTATGAGTGTCTATGAATATTTAAAGCATTAAAAGTCCCTTCAGTTTTAAGCAATGGGTCAGTGTTTTCATCCTAAGTGACATCTTGGTAAAAAAAAACAAAAAAAACAAACTTTTTTGTCTCCGGTCTTCTAAGAATGTCATGACTACCTGATGAGGTTGTTTTCTGCTGTAGGCTCTCCTGTGGAAGTGCCCCTTGACCCCTGATCTCTTAGAGATGAACTTTATCAGAAAGCTCTCCAGCAGCCAGCTAAACAGTTAGCAGGCAAATAACGTCAAGGTCACTTTTGGCATTACTTTTAAAAACGTATCCATTCCCATGTACTCTGGAAATGGAAAAAAAAGTATTACCATGTCAGGATGCAATGGTCATACTTACACTGAAATATCAGTTCAAATCACTATTCAATTTTCTTTAAGAAAATTCATTGTTTTCACAAGGAATACACTACCTCCCAAAGTTCTAAGTGAATTGCCCTATTATGCACATTGACTCATCACATGGGCAAACACCTGTTCATACCCCTTCTCCAAGCTATAGAAGATGTATGTGGAGATATAGCAGCTATACTTTTCATGGCTGGATTGGCCATGCTAGATGATATTTTTTGGCCAGGTAAAACATTGCTTGTAAACTAAAAATATGCTAACAGCTATCTGTAACCGTTCTTCGTTAAACATTCAACCATCCATCTTGATTTACTCATGTTTGCTCTTCCATTAATAAGATGGCATGTTCGGGAACCCCTTCACCATGGGAAAACTGACTTGAATCCAACATGTTCCCCTAGAAAGTTTGTTGTCCACCTCCACAACTAGTATCTTGGTCATTGAAGCCGGTTTCTTCCAATTCTGAGATTAAATTCAGAATTCAGAGGGAAAAGTGAGAACTTTGAAATCAAAGTCAAAATCCTTCCTGTTTTTCAGTGGCCCTATTTTTTTTTTCCAGTGGCCCTAATTTTGAATTTAAGTCGCCCTTTTCCTAATCATCTTCCGTACAAGAATAATCTTCTTTAAACAGAAGTTGTTGGGGGTGTTTTCTGAAAATGTGAAGCCAGCAGATTTTGAACATACTCATGCATAACCACACAGAGAGACACAGATAATAAGTAAAGTTAATGAAGAAGCTTGTATAACAAATCTTTGTTTTCATTAAGTCTTGCTGCAACTGGATGTGTCTGGAATTATTATTTTCGGTCTTTCAATTGCAAAGAAATTTATACTTTTGATCCCGACTTCCTTTTGCTGTGTTTTTCATCATTCTCTCTCTGTCTTATTTCTAACTGTGTCCTTTCTCTCTTTCCCTCACTGTGTAATGAGGCATCTCTGCGCTTGTATAATTAAAACCCTTGTGTACAGACAGGGAGATGAAGTGACAGAAGGATGGACAGGAAACTGAGTCGTAGACTGTGTCAGTGTGGCGAACAAACTGTGTGGACGCTCCACTTGTTCCACCTCGTTGTTGGAATAATTGCAGGCCGGTTTACATTATGAGAACAGTGATTAGAAAGGATTCCAATGTTTGCAGGCTGCAACAGAAGCTTTTGTGGATTGACACCTCTCAGGCTGTCTTTAAACCTTTTTGCTTTAAGAAATAAGTGGGCAAAAACAAGGAAAGGGGATTGGTTAATGAAAAAAATCTATCTAGAGAAACCGAATAAAGGTCACAGACAATGAAACTATTAATCAGAAAGAAAGTATATGTTTGAAAGTATGTATGTACTGTATGTATGTATCTTAACGTTAGTGCTGTCAATTGATTAAAAACTGTATCAAGATTTATCACATTCTGGTGCTGTGATTAATCACAATGAATCACTATGCCTAACTGTAAGCTTGAAATATAAATATGCACACAGTTGTGGTTCTTGCAGGAGTGGTGCCCTGAGCAAACCCGTCCTGTCATACCACAACCAATTAAAATGCAAGCAGTTATCAGTTTAGTGTTTTTTGTAGCAGGAGAAAGCAGGTAATGTAATCGCCTGGTACTATACAGCAGCTAAGGAAAGCTTTCTCCCCTACACATACATACAAGTGGCGTATTTTTCGGATTATAAGCCGCTACTTTTTTCCCATGTTTAGAACATGTGGTTTAGAGCCCCAGTGCGGCTTTTCTATGGATTTTTCTTCTACCGCCAGGGGGGGGCTCTTTAGCAGGAAGTGAAACATTGGAAATCAACGAAGAAAGTGCTGATTTTCATTTAGAACAAGCACATGCTGGCAGCAGGCAGAGTGAGAAATGTTTTCAAACTTATACTCCCTCATCATGAAAACCACACGAAGAAGTTCATATGCTGCCACTTTAAGTTGAAGACTATTGATCTGGCAGAACAGATCGATAGCCGCTGCACGTAAACTCAGCGTGAAGTTGAGAAATGTTCAACTTTTGTTACTGTCTGCCGTCACCGAAAACTTTCACCTCTTAGCTGTTCCTGCTTCTGTCTTCTGACCGAAGTCGGAAAACATGGGAGATATTTCCTCCATGGCCGAAGTAGGTCTTGTCTTCGGGTTTAACTCCCTCACTTGCTGGTAACAGGGGGAAGCACATAAAAACAGGAGGTGGCACTGAGGTGCTGAAGAGAAAAATATTTAATAAATTCTACTCAACAATTACAGGCTGCACAGACTTTCCCTAACTAATGCTGCTCCAGTCCCTATCTCACTCTCTCTGAGCCACACACCATCTCTAAATTGCTCCAAAAAACATATGCGTTACAGCACGTAGCGTCCCCTTCTGATGGAAAGACTGCTGTCACACATCTTCCTCACCCACACAGAATGTACACACTACCTATTGAGCTCTTGATCACATACAATGAAGGCCCTTTTCACGACACACCCTTAGGTGTCATTCATTGCTCCGAGTGTGTTGAGTCCATAACGTGCTTCTGTGAACTAGGTTACCCTCTGCAGGACGGAGGCCTTTAGTTCAAAAAAGGTAGTTTGTTTAATCTGCATTATGTAATCTTAATACGTTAAAATGTTAAGATTAATTGCATGTAATTGCATGTAAACATTGACCGTTCATATATATATTCATGCTTTATTCTTTGAAATTACAACCAACTCAATAATAGATGTGTTACTTCTGTAGTTTAGGGTGGAATAATCTAGACTTCAATCTATGCACTATGGAACCTCATCTTAAAACTAAACTGTACTTTACTATTTGCTATTACCTGCAAATTCTAGTTTAATTAAGTCCACAACTTCATCTTACGGCACTTTGGCGAACAAAAAATTAACCAAATACATGAACATACATTTGGTGTAAAATTGTCATTTTTTCCCTCTTAAAAGATAAAAGGAGATTTTTCTTTCTGCTATTGAAAGTAGAAAATAGGGTGTTAAAATGTCAATGTCAAATTTATTTGTGTAGCACATTTAAAACAACAGCAGTTGACCAAGATTCTTTACAATTTACACCAACCATCATAACATAAAACCGAGATTAAAACAACAAAAATAAATCAGATATTAATGAGCAAACAGAAAACAAGTTGAGTAAAAGTATTAAATAGCAACTCAAGCTCTATTAAAAGCCAATGACAACAGATGTGTTTTTAAAAGGGATTTAAA
Source organism: Alfaro cultratus (assembly GCA_903066825.1). Classification (NCBI taxonomy): domain Eukaryota; kingdom Metazoa; phylum Chordata; class Actinopteri; order Cyprinodontiformes; family Poeciliidae; genus Alfaro; species Alfaro cultratus. Next base: position 15,824 of record CAEFZX010017322.1, read on the forward strand.
AAGTAGAAGCGAAGATTCCTGTCTAATGTCAGAGTGAATGTTTAAAGCTTAGGAGCCACAGCCGGAAAATCCCAATTTCTTCTGAGCTGGAACCTGGTTTTTGGGACAACCAAAAGCAGCTGATCAGATGAAGTTTGTGCCCCAGGAGGAACATTAGGCTGAAGTGGGTCAGAGAGACACAAAGGTGCAAATCCATGTAGGCATATAAAAGTCTTAAACGGAAAATTAAAATTTATACTGACACACAGAATGAAAATATATCATTTCCAAATGTTACATGAATCTCTAAAAAATTTAACAAATCACAGAGTAGTAGACAGTCATGTTGCTTTCATATGAAGAATTATGGACACTGAATGTAAAATGTTGTCAGTATAGGCATTTCTTAAAGGTGTAAATCCTGTGGAAGAGAATGAAATTTGTACTACTGTAATAATTTTTATTTAAACTCAGGCAGGTCAGAGACATTTTTCTAATACCTCATGAAAATGTAACAGTGAAAAGAAACAGTGAAGGCCTTCTCAAATTCTTTATTGTCAGTGTCTGAGAGAGAATCTGAATTGATTTACCAACTTAACCAAAAAAGACCCCCAAATCATCAGGATAACTACTGTGACAAAATCAAGTAATATAAATAGCCAATAACAACTGAAATAACAATAATTTTAAATCTATGTAAAATGTGATTACAAAAAAAAAAGTCTGTTAATAGGGAGTAAAAGATTAGGATCTACTATGGGTAAAAATCACATCAAGAGCACATGATTAGAACATCATCACTCATTTTCACTGATCTTGAGGATTTGCCTTATTTAAGCCTTAGACATTTATTTTACTGTTGAATTGAGGGTGGACATCATGGTGGGATACAAAGAGCTGTCAAAAACCCTCAGATAGTAGCAGCTTATTAATCTAGTGAAGGATTTAGAAACGCCATAAAGTGAGGAGCTGTTGGATGTAAATGCTAGAAAGTACACTCCCTCATCACACAAGGTAGTCATAATGAGATGTCAGTGGGACTGACGTCACCAGTTTTCACCACCCTACCGTTCTGATTCACTTTGTTGTTTATGCCTGAAGCATGAGGCGCTGTAAGTTGAAAAACCATAGTGGAGGGCAGACGTCTCTTTCACTCCTAGTTATTGTGACGTCCATGTTTAAATTCACCAAGAACTTGTCGAACTGTCAAACAGCTGACTGGGATATCATTGAGATGCTTTGGGATGACTTAAAAACTTTACATGCAGGAACCACCACAAATGTAAGTGAGGAGTGGAGCAGACCTTCTGAAGTCAGAGACTTATAATGGTAGATGGCTATATGAAAAATCTCACTGTTATTTCAGCTCAACAGGGTAAAACAATCTGTAGGGTGTCACAATTTTTTCCCGAACTAGAAAACACATTTGTGTTGAAATATTTTTGTCATGAAGTTGTGGGGTGAGGCAGCAGGCGGGAGAACCAGGTTGGGAAGAATAAATGATTTTAATGAGGAATTTCCAAAGAATAACAGTCCACCAAATCCAAAACACCGGGCAGCACAGCGGAGCGGAAGCCTGGGCTCGACGCCGGTAGCAACCGGCTACACAAAGGATCAGACGAGAGACTGGGCACACGGACGACGGGGAAAAGGACGCCAAGTGAGATGGTGACTATACGAGGACCCGACAGAGACACAGGTGACACTAAATACACGAGAGGTAATCAGGAAATGAGACACACCTGGGAACAATCAAGGGGAGGACAGGACAACAGGGAGACTCAGAAAACTCCAAAATAAACCCAGAGAAAAACTCAGATCCTGACAATTTTATTTATAGAGTAGAAAAGATAAATCTTTTTTGTTGGTCTGTTGCCTGTTCACCTATTCTTAACGGCTTTGTTTGATTTCTTTACATCACAATGAAAATGTGTCTTGCATGATGTTTTATCTTGCGGTTAGTCTAATGGGTTTTAATATGATCTGCTGAAGTTTACTTTAAGAGAAATTTCGCTTGTACTTGTAGGAAAACAAGCTAGTTTTAATATAGCTGTTTTTCATGTACACTATCTTCACTTTTCAGAATACTGAACAAATTAGTACACATCAAACACACACAAGACACTCAATGTTGTCTCAAGTCCAGAGATAAGTATCAAGGTGCTTGAGGATTTAATGATCCAGTCAATCACACCACTGCTGTTATCAGCAGCCTGTTTTTTAAGAGTGTGTGTAGATGTCTGTCGATGAGTTCACATGTATTTGCATATGTTGTCTCTCTTTTTTCCCTCAGAGCTTCCATTGTGGACAATGTTGGTTCACAAAGATAATAGAATTTTGTATTTCATGCTTTTTTATATATATAAGTGATATTGGATCCAAAAAAAAAAAAAAAAAAAAAAAAAAAAAAAAGAAAAACCAAAAAAAACCCAAAAAAAAAAACAACAAAACTGTAAAATTTTGGAATATTATATTAGCCCAAAACCCCAAAAAAACAAAAAAAA
>CAEFZX010017323.1:0-96460 GCA_903066825.1 Alfaro cultratus
TCACAGATACACACACACACACTCTCGCGCTCTCACACACACACACACACACACACGCGCTCTCTCACACACACACACACACACACACACACACACACACACACACACACACACACACACACGCACACACACACACATAATGGGAGATAATCACATAAATAATACTTTTAGATATGTATCATAAAACCAAAACGTCTTTCCTATTAAAACTTGCCTTTATGGGGATTTTTTAGGGCTGCAACTAACTAATTATTTTGGTAATTTGTTATTCTGTCAATTATTCTGATGACTAATTGGATAAAAAAAAATCACATGCAGATTTTTTTATTTAACCACTTAAGTTTATTTTATACTGTATTAGAAATGCATTAAAATGCAACTAAACAAATAATTCAATTATTTTCTTTTAAATAAGAAAATTTGGAGAATGCTTAATCATTTTAACAAAGGATGCAGCTAAAACAACCTAAAGCTTCTGACATCAATATACAGCTCATCCGTCTATACAGGGTCGGGTTGATCTGTTAATTATTTTTTAGATTAACTAATTAATATTTGGATAGAAAAAAGTGATTAGAAGGAGATTCTTTTGAGAATTTGTAGTAGGTAATACTACAGCTATGCAGCTGTGCCACTTGTTCTGTGTCGAGCACATACTGTATATATATAGACAATTTTTTTGTATTTTTTAATCTGAAATGCAAAATATAATTACTGCTTTGACTGTGTTGTTCTTTCAACAAATGGCCTTTACTCCAGTTAATAATTAATCGATTACTAAATTAGTTGACAGTCATTTTAATAATCAATTAATCTGATTGTTTCAGCCTCAACATTTTTTTAAGCTTTTATTTTTTGCTTATATCGAAGGTTCCTGGATTCAACTTAGACCAAAGCAAAAAAAGAGTTGTTTCAATTTTATTAAAATCACAGCACTGAAAATGTGCAATTACCTTAAGCCTCCACTTGCTTCACTCAGGAAGTGATTGGAAATAATTCACCTGGCACAATTAGCCTGGCGCTTCTCATCCTTGGAAGTTTCTTCTCTTCTTCTCCACAAAAATATTCAATCTCATCTCCAGGACTTTCACAGTTTCCCTGATTATTCTTTCCTGAAGCCATTTGTGCTTCTTCTTGGCAGCTTGCTCTGCGTTGCTGAAGGGAACTCAGGATCTCTGCCATGGTGATAAGTGTTAAAGCCAGAGTGATAAGCCAGGAAGTCTGTTGACGGTTCCAAACTTGAATCAGTGGCGGCATCTGAGCCTTGGGACACTGAAGAAATGTTCCCCCGATTATTTTCTCCGCATGTCGACACACACAGAGCTTTTTACTTTCATACAACCGTTGTGTTTAGACATAGTTCTGTTTAAATTAGTTATTTCTCTTAAAACAAACGACTAGTTTATCCTTTTGCCTTTTATTGGCAGAAAAAAAAGATACAAAACAATTCACTACCAATTAAAGGCTAAATGAATGAGTCATATGTTTCTTTCTGTGCTGTTTTAAGAAGAGTCTCTGAAGATTAAAGAGATTTTGAAGCCAAAGATGAGGGGCGAAACAGAAACATTAACAAAGTCGATCTACTATTGTAAATAGCTGTGATGCTTTCAAAGGTTTTAAATGCAGGAATTTTTAATTACCTGACAAAATGTTGCAGTAAACAGCTTTTTCTTCTCTGATCTAAGGAAATCCATCCCAAGGATTCATACTCGGTTCAGTGGTGTGTGAATCCAGTCACCATGCCATTTGAAATTTTTATGATCTGAAAGCATTTTCCACTTTTACTGTAGCTTGTTTTTTTTGGTCTTTTAGAAAGAAATTGTTTTTTATGAGTTCCTAAGCCTGCATATTCTTTTGTATCTATGAGATGTCCTTTTTTTAATCTTAGCCTCTGTATTTGCTGGTTTTGTGTGATGTACAACCCAAAATTTTAAAATTAATTAAAATTAAATAGGAGAATCTTCAGCTGACTAAATAATATGAGCCTTACCTTGTGGGAATTGCTTTTTCCAAATACAAATCACATTTGTGCGTGCATTTCATTCCTCTTCATCATTTTTTTTGCAGTGTGAGAACAAGGAGACCTTCATCCAGGAGATCCAGTCTCTGGACATCGAGACTCAGGCAGCCATTGCCATCTGTATTCAGCAGGTAAGTGAAGATGATGTGTGAAATAAATCAGATGCAACTCTTCCTAAAAAAATAAAAGGTTTTCGCTGGGGTATATTTTGTCCTGGAGAGAATTTCTAAAGAACACATTTGTCCCTAAATAATATATTGCACAGTATTTCTGTGGTGTCTGCCTGTAGGCAAAGAGAGCTGGATTATTATTCCTCTTCCTGATGCTACAAGTAAGTGTGAAAATGAGCTAGTTGTCATTCTGCCGGCTGCCTTGTCGAGACCTCTGGCTGCCCCCTGGTGATGGATCTTTCACCCCTCATGTCCACCTCTCCACCTCCACCTCTGTCACATCACCGCTTCATCTTTTCTTGCTTTTGTCATTCTCTCTCGTCTGTTAAAGCATAAATGCCACTTGGCTCCCTCTTTGAAAATACCCCCTCCATTAATAATTGCCAGCTTCACAAAAACAGCTTGCTGAAAACCAGCGTGGCTGAATTTCAGGAACAGCATGTAGCCCACCAGCCTTTTTATTGCCAAAGTTTTCAGCCTAATAAATCACAGAGGTGAGAAGTGCTCCTCCTGCGTAGATGGATGCATCCCCTGCTTCCTGCTCATATGGCCTCCACCCGCCAACCTCTCAGAGCCATCAACATGATCATTAGTTTTGCATGCATGAGTCGAGCCAGGCAGAATGTAAAATGTACTTGTTTCTAATCTACGCAGATGCTTGGTATTCAACACACACTCGCTCTGCCTGGAGGGTTTGTTCCCTGATCTGCTGGCTGGATCAGACTTACATTGATTTTTATCACAGGAACCTGAAGAACTGTCCTTGCTGCAGGTGACTCAGGATCCAAGAGTGGTGCTACCTCTTCAGTGGGAGGAGCTGGTGGAGGCAGAAGGTGCAGAGTTACAGCTGGTCTTCAGCTCCATGGCCAAGCAAATCCAGAGCCTGCTGGCACAGAGAGACACACACCTGGAGGTTCGTATGGTCACGAATCGAGGAATAATTGCCTCCTTCTTGGAGAAAATCTGGGTGAGAACATCCAGGCTTGCATATCAACTAATGCATAGAATTATTATTACCGCTATATAATTAGATTTTAAGAGAGAAATGGATGAAAAGCCCAGATTTAATTTATAGAAACATGTTTGTTAAATATAACGGTGGACAGATGAAATTAATTAGCCCTGCAAAGTTTAACTGATTAAAAGCAAAAAGTATATACTCTGAAAAAAAAAGTAAAAATAGTTTATCATCATCATTTATAAGGAGCCTTAACAGCTGAAACAAAGTGCTGAATGTCATAGATGAATAAGATAAAAGAAAACAAATAAAATGACAAAACAAAACACAACAATGTGAAGGAATTAAAAACGTAAAACAAAACAATACTACAAGGCAGCACTCTGCTGGATGTTGTGACGACTTGTTGAGGAAATTGATTAAATTGTCCATATTTATTAAAAGCATGTGCATATCCACTTGTGAAGAGACTTTGTGGAAAACTGGCTCGAGAAATTAAGCAGAAAGTACAAGCAGAAATGCATTTAGAAAAAGGTCCAAAAATATTTCTAAATAGTTATATGGAAGTTGAAACCTATACATAAATAGTTAAATATGTTTAGATAAATATAGTATAAAATTAAGTTTTCTATGCAGGATATATTTGACAAAGATATGCATTATTTGAAGTATTCAAACTGAAACATCCATATCAATATAAAGCTATAAAAACAATATACAAAATATCTTCTCACTCGTTTTTGAACAAGTAGATAAAATGATAATTCTTACACGGCAAAACATTAATTTTGTGTTTTTTATTGTTTTTTTTCTTCTCAAAGGCATGTCCAAACATCAGCTTGTCTTTGCTGCATTATTGTTTGTTATTGAGAAGTCATTGCTCCAACAAAGTTTATTTAAAATGGTTTAATTTGCTCCTCTGTATGTTATCAAGTTATCCAGGAACATGCAAACTACCCATGCCTTTGATTCAGGTGTGTTTAAAAAGGGAAACATTTTAAACATGCAGGACGCCAGTAAGGCTGATCAGCCGATACTTACATGTGAAACCAATCTTATCCATTGATCTTATCTGTGTCCGCTAACATCTAAAAATCTGCCACTGTCCCCTTTTGCTCTGCTGTGAAAGACGGACGGACTGACAGACCCGCCCACCAGGTCACATCTAAACTTTTCACGTAGACGGGACCTGAGTCTGTCCTCTAGCCAATTCCAACATGTGAAGTTAGAACAAATTTGTACTTTTTCACAGATATTGCTCAATGATTTTTCAATGAAATTAGATTTACTGTGAGTTTAATAACCAACACTAACAGTGTCGGCTTTAAAGAAATTATTAATCGAAATTTGAATCTTCAGATTTTTTAAAGATCGCTAATCGGACAGGAAACTACAACCTGTACCCCCCTGACACCGGCCCTTCAGGACTTATTTGGACTCTTTCTGTTTTTTGCTGGTTAAAACAGTTTCAGAGTTTTCTAGCTGTTGTTCTCCTCAATAAACACAATCTTTGAAATGTCTCAGTCTCACCCTTTCCTCGATGCATTTAGGTGTTGATTTATAATAATAGTGTCTGTAATCCATGCTAGAAGTGAGTAATTTTAAAAGGTGAGAACCTGACTTTGTACATACATAAGAAGAGATGAAGCCTTTGTTTTCACACACTTCCACCTTATTTAGAAATGCATTAATTTCACGTTCTGTGGAGTTTCTTTTGGTACCGAGTGATTCTGAGAGTGTGATATCCTCAATCGCTGGGCATATTTACATTTATTTGCATTGTTAAATGGAGGCATGTCTGGTGTTAGGGTATCTCCAATTCAACATGCTTCAGGATATACAAAGGAAAGGCTTTGATTCCTGCCAGCAGTAACCTTTTCAGGAAGGGAGTGTGATGCTCCAGTACGTAGGACAGACTGTCTGCTCTTCTGTTTTAAAACAAAACAAAGAGGAAAACAGTGAAAAGGCGTGTCGGCCGTAGCAAACCCGCAGTGTCCACAGCTCCTTTGTGTTTCAGAAACATTGTGGTTTACATAAACTTTTCACCTTAAGGAGAGGACTTTTATGGATAAAAAAGGAGCCATTTCTTCTACCATAAAGGTGAAGTGCTGAAAATAAAAAGCTAAAACAAATAGTAGAATTTATATTTAGAAAGGTATCTCTCACTCCCGTTGCTCTCTGGGTGCTTAGTGTGCCATCACTTCCTTCTGTCATTGTGGTAAACAGAGCATTTCCTGTGTATGTGCAAAATAAAAATAACCTTGATAAATATAACAAGTCATTTTTAACAAAAAATGACTTGTTAAATGAACTTGATCAAAACATTTGCAATTCTAAATATAACCGTTATTTAAAAATCAATATAATTTATAATAAGCAAATGAAAAATACACAGTGCTGTCTGCATGGTGAGTTTAAATACTAAAAATATAAAATGTTATTTTCTAAATAAATTCTTTTTTTTCATTTGCCTTAAAACTTTCTGTAGAAAAAGTGCTTTGAGACTTGATGTAAGCAACACCGTTATGTTTTTCTAAGCTAATTTAATCTGTAATTTATTCTAATTTTCTGTGAATTTAGACATATTTCACATGTCTAAACCTGCCAATATTTTGCAGATATTATTTAGTGACGTCTTAAGGATGTTTTTAAAGAGTTTTTTTCCTTCTTCCTCAGAGGATAGCAGAGTTGTGTCAGGAGCGTGAAACCCACGGCGATTCAACGCAGACGCCGCTGGGGGGCCACCTTGATGATCCGCCGCAGAGTCTGGCCCTCCAGCTGGCCGACAGCAAGGCCAAACTCCGCCGCCTCAAACAACAACTGTGAGTGTTTGTGTGCTTTCCAACAAATCTTACATTCCCCATAAGAAGAAGGGCTGTTTTATGGGTTGGGGTTGAGTTTAGGGTGTGAAATGAGTAATGGTCAGGTGTAGCGTAAGGGTTAGACTATAGAAATGAATGAAAAATGAATGTAAGTCAGTGTAAAGACAGAAAAATGTATTGTGTGTGTGTGTAGGGGGGTATGTGTGTGTGTGTGTGTGTGTGTGGGTGTGGGTGTGTAAGAAAAGCCCTGGAGAACCTTTAGTAAAGTTGTCATAAAGGTCAGCGTTAATGATGTGCAAATTTTGTCTCTCCTCTCAATGCACAAAAATGACTTGTTACTCAGCAACGAGTCGGGTTCTTGGTGTAACAATCTAATATCCACTGTGTATTAAAATGTATCCAAAGGTCAAAGTTCAGCTAAAAGTCTCAAGTTATAATTTCAGTTTTTTTTTTATGTCTTTCCTGCTCACATTATGTGCTTTATTCTTGTACTGTTTGCTTCCGCTATCAGAGATCTGACCATAAGGCAGCATCAGAAAGATAAGGCTTGCAGCTCTGAGAGTTTTTTGTTTTTGTTTTTTGTTTTCAGGGAAGACAAAGGTGATCAGATTTTGGATTACAAGCAGGAGATTCAGACGATGGAGGATCAGCTGAAGAAACTTCAAAAAGAGGTTTGAAGACGTACCACGGTCTGGATATATACAGAAAGAATAAAAGATTTATTTTTTATCCCTGATGCTGATCTGAGTCATTTATCAGTAAAGCCTCTGCTGATAGTCACAATTAAAATTGAAATTAGTAGCTAGCTCAAGCTACTTTGGCGCCTTCGGTGGGATTATAGTTTCACATTTAGCAAGTCCACATTAATTAACTGTTAAAATGATTAAACATTTGGCTGTTTGAAAATGGAAACTATAAATAATTGTCCTGGCCTGCAGGAGAATGATAGAAAACAAATAATAAACTGCACTTCTGCATTTACTTGAGTATATATATATATTGCCCACAGTCTGAAAACAAGAGTTTTAGGTAATAAGGTAAGGTAAATTAGGTAATAATAAGGTATGAATGTGAGCATAGTTGTTTCCTTTGTGTCTCTGTGTTGCCCTGTGATGGATTGGTTCTTTAGACAATTTATAGATGGATAAATAAACTGAATTTAACTGTTTTATTTTCAAATTTTCTGGAAATCCTAATTTTTCTGGAAAATGGTTTAAACATAAATAAATAAATGTATATGTAATTTTAATAAATAAATAATTTGTTAAATATACAATTGAATGTAAAATATGACCATTTTTTATTTAAACTTCCTAAAATCCTTATTTCTTCACTGCTGTGCTACAGATTCATCAAATTCAATTAATCAAATTATCTAAACCATCTCTTTGTTTTTTTTGGCATTATCAGCAAGTTGACTTGAGAGCAAATATATCAACAAGTTCTGAAACTACAGAAGAAGAAACTTGTAGAAAAACTTCATGCACTGGCAATCTATCCTTAAAAATAAAAAAAACCTATCTTGTTTTTTGCACCGTAAAAATGTCACAAAGAATGCATTTTATCATCTGAAGAATATTGCCAGAGTTCGACCATTTCTCTCAGTTCAGCGCAGAGACACTAATATCTACCTTTAAAAACAAATTGATTACTGTAATGCTCTGATGACTGATCTTCCTGTGAAAACCGCAGCTCCACTGCAGTTATTACAAACCTAAGCTGCAAAAATGCTGACTTGGATTAAGTGAGAACTCCCAACAACTTTAATGTCGCTGCAGCGACTACATGGGCTTGACAGAATCAACGTTAAGATACTCTCACTGGTTTGAAATACATGTTGCGTTGCAGTCTCTCCCCTCGGATAACTTACCTAGTTTATAACACTTCACCAGAAAGCTGTAAACATTCCTTTAAATTAGGACCTGCTGGGAATGGAGACATTCAGGCGCTGTGCTCACAGTCAAAGGCACATTTTCTTCTTCTTGCATCATACTCTGCTTTGGGTTTCCTGCACATCCTCCCATGATCAATGCTCAACCCTGTTTGCTGTGTGTGATTCTGTATTTTGCGTTCCTCCAGAACCGTTCCCTGCAGAACGAGGTGAGAGGAATGCGCACGCTGCGGGACGAGCTGGACTGCGCCCGGGAGCGAGCTGCACGGACCGAGCAGCTCCAGGTTGAGCTGCAGAGCTGCAAACACAGACTGCGCAGCCTGGACCTGACTCGCACTCAGCTGAAGGTACAAACACAAACAAAGTGCTAGCATGCATCTCTATAAACACATTAAAACTGGTTGCAGTCCCAGCCAAAATTGAGATATAAGAACATTCAATAAAGCATTTCTGTAACCCTGTAATTTTTCTTACAGGAAGTGGTAATATGAATATAATCAGAGAAACTCACATCAAAAAGATCTCAAATTAAATTCACCTTGGAATAGCTAATATCCGACAGTAAAAAGTGTGATTTAATCTTATTATTATTCTCTCTTACGGCCCTCGGTGTTTCGCTCAAAAGCGAGCGTGAACAACTATGAAATCCAAAGCCATAGAACAAGATTATACTGCATGATGTCATCTGGATTTACAGCTCAGAGCTGCTTCGTTGACGAGGAGGAGCAGGAGTTTGCTTCTAGTCGCTGGAACTTTTACAACCAAATGAAATTTATTCTGAACTAGCTGAAATGTTCTGGGGCAGAAAATGTCCTCACATCCTTGTAAAACATCTCCTGGTGTCCTCACTGTCACCTTCTCTGACTTATTTGATTCATTCTTCCTTCTGGCTACTTCCTTGAACTTGTTAGTTTATCCAGTTTGTAGTGAAATAAATGCCACAAATTCCAGCTGAACACTTGTCAAAGCAAAAGCTAAATTAATAGTTGAATTTGTAAATATTAACTCATGACCTACATCTCTAAATTAGTAATTAAACGGTTTTTTCTGCACTGTTGGTTTTGGGGCTCATCTTTGTCTCTACAAGGTTGGTAAACAAAAGGACACACTTCAATTAAAAGAGGTTGAAATTATTTAGAACCACCATTAGAAATATTATTTCACTGAGTTTGTGAAAGAAAATAAATTGGACTTTCTTTCTTTCCTGTAAGGATGGATGAACAGCTTCTAGTCCTGTCACTACACAGAGCAGACGGAGTTTCAGCTAACAATTATCTGACCAAAGAGCATTGATGACCAGATGATCCCTAAACATGGATAAATAAAATTAAAAGGAGTGCATAATCCTGCTGTGTCATAAATAATGAGCGCTGTCTGTCCTGACGCAGCACCAACATTTTTACTACATGTACAGTATTCAGAGCAAATCAAAAATCGACACAAATACTTCTAAGATTTGACTTAATCTTCCACAAAATGCCTTTCATTTTACTTTTTAGCAGTGTGACAGAAGCATGAATATAGAAGATTTTCCACAGTGAAATAGCTGAGTGACTTTTTCCCATTCCAGACTACATTTGCTCTCCTTTGAAATTAGTGTAAAATATATTCCATAGCTGATATCAGCTTTTGAGAGTTTTTTCATTCAATTTGGTGTCAGACGGGCGAATAGCTCACATGCTGTGGAATTGAAATTTTCCCTGTATGTCTGCAGACTTTTGTTCTTTTTGCTCGTGTATAAGAGCAGGATTGCTCCTCTTGTTGCTGTAAATACGGTGTCTTTCTATACCGTGAAGCAGAGCGTATCGCCATGTCATCTGATGCTGACAAGCTAGCATTCTCCAGATGTGGTTCGGTTCTGAGATAAGAATCCACCTACATAGAGGTTCAGATTCCCCTGCAATGAATTCAGAATAATAAAAAAAAGGCATCAATGCACAGATGGAGACATTTTTCTCAGTTCTGTCTCTGCTCTTGTTACCTCTCATGGTGAAGCATTTCCTTGAAAAATACCTCAGCAGAGGGGAATCGCTGAAAAAAAATCTGATCCCTCGCTGAGTCTTGTTCCTGTCAAACTTTGACTCTAAAGTTAGTTTTTCTCAATTATAATCACAACTCAAATACGGTTGTTAATTTTTCTGTCATATGATCATAAAGAGCTGAACAACAAAAAAAATTTAGATTTAAAATAATTTAATTCAACACAGAAGTTTTGACAGGAAATGAGACAGAAAGGATTTCCACAATGAATATCAATTTATATACATTGTACTAATAAAAATCTCAGTAATTATTAAAAAAATCTTTGTTGAATTAAATAATCTTTATTCTATAGCAATAACACCAGATCACTCCAGAACAATGATATTACTTCCAGTTGAGAGAAACATGTTGGTAAATAAAAGCTTATTTTGTGAACCATATTATTTTTCAAATTGCATCAAATATATTACATACATAAAAAACACAATCATTTTATAAAATGCTTTCAAATTTAAAGTATTATGATAATAGTATCAATTAATTTCAGTACAGTAAAGCTTCCAGCATATAAAACAATTTGCTAATTTGAATTTATTTGTTTTGTGTAATCTAGACAGCTTCTGTTGCAACAACCAGAATAAAAAATGATTCTAATATTTCAAGAACATTTCTTTTTCTTTTTTTAGCTATTTGCTTTGATGAACTCACAGTCTGGTTAGTTCAGGAGAAGCCAGAGATATCCTGGATATTCTGGGCTTTATGGTCCAGATCACTGGTTTTACTTTGATGTAGCAATCTCGCTTCAAGATGTTTAAAAGCGTTTAAGCTGTAAAATCTTTATGGAGCCACTGAAGAGTCTTAATAAGGCTGCGAAAACACAGCACAAGTTTTATTATCAGCCCACATTTTGTTCATATATCTTAAAATTTTCCAAACGTTTTCTTTGTAGAAGAAGTAAGAAACCTTTAGGTAGATACAGATACTTACATTTAGGACGGATCAGTTGATTTTATTCTGAAATTATGTGATGGGCCAACACAAAGCTGCACATAACAGGAAAGTCCTACCTCATTTTCTAAATTTCTGTACTAATAGAAACATCTAAAAAGTATGAGATCCATCTGTGTTCATCCATCCTGAGTTCATGCTTTGCAAAGCCACATTTCTCTGCAGTTGCAGCTGCAAAGTCTCTAAAATAGGGATGGCCCATACTTAAAGATATTCTTAGGGTTTCAGTAAGGGCAAAAATAGGACGTGTTTCAACTACATTATGTCGTCAGCTTGTAGGCGAATCTCTTGTGTTTTTTATTTATTTTGAATTTTTCTATTAATGTTGAAAACTGTTATAAAAATGTGACTCATTTCTCTTCAATAACAGCATTTAACACAAACCTTGTGTGGATTTTGTATAAGAAACTCCTGTAAAATGTATCAAAATTTGTTGCAATTTCATAAAATGTGAAAAATAAACTAGAAGCACTGTGTCTGTGGCCCCTCCTTCAGGAGCAGCAACATCTGTGTATAGCGCTACAGGAAACCAAAAGTCTTCTAGAAGAACAGCTGGCAGATTCTCGGGCGCGTTGCTCCTCCATACGGGAGCTGGAGAAGGACAATCTTCTTCTGCGGCAGAGGATCATGGACGTGGAGGCGGTGGGTGGAGCTGTTGCAGTAGCGTTAAACTTTGTTCGATATGCCAGTAATGCGGGATTTCCAATGATTCCTGAAAGTTTGATGTGAGATTTCAGTTTCTTTAGTAACGTCTGCATGGCGCACCGTTTCTGTTTTGGTGTGAAGGAGCGGGACACTGAAAGGCAGCGGGTTGACGAGCTGCTGGAGATGAACATGAGCCTGGAGGCAGACCTAAGGCAAAAAAGCACGTCAAAGGGAGGTTTTTCCCCCCTGAATGTCACCATCCATCAGCGGTTTCTGCAATCAGAACTGGACTCTGACGAGGAGATCTGTGAGCTGATCGGTTAGAAAACCCGTCTTTCTAATCCCCAACATGTACCGCAGCTTTATGAACTGATGCTTTTCTCATTAAAATCTCAGTTGCTTGTAATTTCATTTTTTATTTCATCATGTGTCATGATTCTTTGTTTGTTCCTGCTGTCTCAGATCAGAAGCCGCTGAGCGTGGAAGTGGGTGAGGCTTCAACGTTGCGGCTGCTGGGAGCAGAACAGGAAAACGCCGAGCTGAGAAGGAGACTGGAGGAGCTGCAGGCCCAGCAGGAGGTCAGGGTTCAGGAATTCAACATAAATGATCCATCACTGCTCCTCTGGTGCCACATTGAGCTACGTACAGGATGATGTGATGTGGAAGTGTTAACTGCCTGTGCTCCTTTACTGCAGGCTGATTCCCCCGATGCCAAAGATGAGCTGGCCTGCCTCGAGGTGGAACATCAGAAAACACTCAGGGAGGTGAGCGGAGAGGAGAGGAGCGGAGAGGAGAGGAGAGGAGAGGTTCACAATCACTTTGTCCTTCAGTTCGGATGTCACTCCGACTGGAGTCAGAGACGAGTCTCTGCCAAAACCAAAAACACACACAGAGAAAATGTCACATTACTTCTCAAAAAAATTCTTTTTTCACTTAAAAAACACCTCAACACCAACTACATTTATAAAAGTGTTATTCTGTCCACTTTGGAGCTATGATGGATTACAGTAAAGCTCCAACATTTTTTGGGGGAATTTATTTTCTTCTTTTCCATTACAAAATTATGTTGTACTATCTCTTTTGCTCAAGCATAATTTTCACAGGTAATTTTGACTTTGTAGTTTTACTTTTTCCACATTTTGAAATATGTTTTTACATTTCAACCATTTCCACCTTTTAAGCATTTTGCCTTTTTTCCTCATCATTTTGACTTTTTTATTGATTTCCTACTTTTTCTCTTGTGCTTTCAGATAGTTTATCATAATTTTGACTTTAGTTATAAACAAAAATGCTTCTAATTTCTTTTTTCCCCTCTAAGTGACCATAAAACCCAGTAGCCTTCCTGTATGTGAGCAGCAGTTCAAGCTGGAGGTGGGACTGCATCAAGAATCGGCTCTAAGCTCCTTCCTGTTTGCGTTGGTGGTAGACAGGCAGACAGATATTAGTCTAACATCTGGACTACGATGTTTGCAGATGACATTAATTTACCCTCTGCAGTAGCACTTTATGATATTTTATTCAGCAGCCACACCTGGGAAGGGTCACCACTGTCACATGTTTTCTCTATTTAAGGAGAAGGAGTCCCAGATTGGCCTCATTAACTTTGTTTCTCATCTGTTCCTGAATTTCTTTAGAAAAAAACCTTTTCATGTTGTCAGACATGTTCTAATGTGATTAATCAGAAGTATTTATGATGTAACATAGTTAGGTTGCTTTGAATATACATTAAAAATGAAATCATCTTTTGATTCAGGGCATTTTATAGGATTATTTAGTTGCAACAAAAATGCCAAAAAACTAAAGAAATCAGCCTGATAATAATCCTTGAATACCTCCACAGTGAACACAGTCAGTCAGCTGAAAGTTTGTGGAAAATCTCTTAAAATCTGCGCAGCATGTAATTATTGTATATCAGGAATAATATCTGAATGATACGGACAAGTTAATAATAGTTGCATGTTTTTGCCCTTTGTGCAACGCCACGGTGGGTTTGAATGGAAGCAATCAAGATGCGATTGAAGACTTTCAACTTCTATTGATGAGAAGCTTAAGAAAAGAAAGAAATGCATTCTGACTCATCATCGTCGTCGTCGTCCGTTAAGAAATTATCTATATTTTTAAGAAGCACTTGAAAGAAAAATAAAAGTCTAGACTTCAATCATGTCTTGATTGCTGCATTTCAAATGTGAACCTGATGAAAACAACATCACTGGCCCAAATACAAACCAACCATTAGTGTCAAACGGTATGAAGGAGAAAATCACTCATCTAACAGAGCTATTGGTGGAAACAGTGATTAATACTACAGTTTGCCTTTGTATGACAAATGGATATGGTAATTTGATGTACTATGTCTACAGCAGCCGCATCAGCTGTTTTGGATCGATGCTGTTGGACCTGTCAAATTAATAAAATGAATCATGTTCCCTTTGACGTTTACTATACTATACTATTTTCTGCTTCGTTCTGCTTTTTAGGTTATTTATGATGAGATTCTTATTCGTCTATTTATATGTTAAATCATTTGGTTTAATTTCCCATTATGGCATTGTAAAGAGATGGAGAAAACCTTTTTTCTGCTTCAGCAAAGACTCAAAGCTTTAAAGTGCTATTAAAATTTCTCTCATTTTCCATTTTTCAGGTTCAAAACTTGAAGAATGAAAATGGCACTCTGAAGCAGCGGCTGGAGGAGCTGCTGAGGGAGCTTCAACACCTTCAAGAGAAGAGGAAGGAGGAAGGTGTGAAGAAGCTGGGCCGAGAAAAGGAGAAGGAGGAGGAGGCGGCGAGAGGAGTCCAGGGCTCTGAAAGCAGCAGGGGAGAAGGGGAAGGCCGGGTGAGGCTGATGGAGGAGAGGGAGAAAAGGGGAGAAATCACAGGGACACGGCGGGAAGCAGGAGTGGGTGAAGAGGGTCTTCATGTTCAAGTGGGAAAAGGCGAAGTCTGTGATGAGCAGATCCAGAGCAAATGGAGGGGCGAGGCTGAAGGTGGGCAGAAAGAACTGGAAAAACAAGAGAAAGAACCAAAGATGGAAAACGCTGGATCAGAGGCCGTAAAGCGTCCCATTGAAGATAACGCCGAGACTAAAGAGACGCACCAGGACACGTGTTCCTCCTCCGGGCCTGACTTGGCGCTCCTGACGAGCCGACTCCAGGAGGTGCAGGAGGAGGCAGACCGGCAGGCGAAGTCAGCCCAGGAGCTGCGATCGAAGCTGGGGGAGCAAAGCAGGAAGACGTGGGAGGCTGAGCAGAAGCTGGTGCTGGTGGAGTCCGAGCTGCAGCGCCTGAAGAAAGCTGGAGAGAGTCTGATGGAGGCTCGCCGGCATATAGAGGTACGTAATGAGAAGTCTACACGTCTGTCAATGAATAGATTCATAAGATCCAATTAAAGGTTATTAAAGTCTGTTTGGCGAGTATGTTAAAGAGCTGAAACTGTCTGCAAACTAAACAAATAACTTAATTTAGGTTATGTCTCACACCAGTGTAAAACCTAGCACCCTCTACCATTATTGGCACCCCTGCTAAAAATGATTAAAATCGACTTTATTGTGTTTTACATCAGGTTATAATGTTATTAATCTGAAACATACCTGGAGTTTTGTTTTGATTCTTTCATTCATGTTTGAAAATCCTTGAATTTCCAGTGGCAACCATTCAGGAAGCAAAAGAGCTTTCTCTCACCAAGCGCAACGTATTTCCACAAATCTCCTCTTTAGAGCTGCAGTTTCCTGCCTCACAGACCAACTACCCCCCACACCGCCTTCTTTCTGCTCCTTCAGACTAGCGGCAGCAGCAATTAGCAAACATTTGGTGGAACTGTGCCTTGGCTGAGCTCATTATACGAGCTACTTCTCAGTGAAACAGTCCAAAGAACGGTTGTGAGTGTCATAAAGGAGAGATGTTGCAGTGATGTGCACCACACAATTAGCTTAGGTTACAGCATCAAATGAAGTGATAGTGAGGAGGAGAGACAGACTTCACTGAAGATGATGAGTAAATCAATATCAGTCAGGATGAGGAGACCGAGTCCGTAAGTGAGGTTAGTTATGCTGAGGAAGAGGAGGAGGAAGTACAGCAGGGATGGTTGATGAAATGTTGTCGTGTTTTAAACTGATTGTGAAACCAGTTTGATTAATGCAACACAGTTTTCCTGATGAAAAACAGTTTTTGACACATTACTGCTGTCGATTAATCACAAACACAGTGCAGCATTCAACCTATAATTAGCTGTTTAAAGATTATCTTGTGTTTGACAAATATTAGGATAGTCATTACTGAACTGTGCAGACATTTTAGTGATAAGATGTAAAAAACAATTTAGTAAAACACTGACTCAAAAATCAAAAATATGACTAAAAATTAGGTCAAGAAGTCAAGAACCAAGGAGTCAAAAACAGACAGTGTCAGGGAACAAAACAAACAAAAAATGTTCTGCAAAAGCAGAACATGGAGCAAAATTACTAAAACTTTAGAGGAGGAACCTAAGAAAACAGGGAGGATAATTGTGACACGGTAACCACGGCAACACGAGGATCAGAGAAAGCAAACAGAAAACCTTGAACTGCAGAGGAAGAAGGAGAAACTGATTCTATAAAATAAAACAGGAAGTAAAGTCAACAAACTGAAACCAAACCCTGACAGAACAGAAAACATAAAACTGATACCCAGAGTTAGCACCTTGTTAGGAAAACTGCAGGGAAAAATGACAAAGGAAGAAAAGTCTGTTTATTATCATTGAAATAAAATGTCAGAGATTTTAGGAAAACCGTCTGAAAACTGATAAATAGTAAATAGTTGAGGGAGGATTCAATCTAAAGATTAATTAAAAAAGCAAATTCAAAAAATTATTTTTTTTGTTTCATCCTTTTGATATTTGCAGTAGATATTTCCCCCTTAATTAATTTATTGACTTCCCATGAAACCAAAATATATTTGATTGTAGTTCAATAACAAACAAAGAGAAATTAAGAATAATCCGGCCATTAATTTGAGTTTATTTATTCTGGGGGAAAATATTGTAATAAAATTATTGTTTTAAATAAAATCTTTGGTAACAGAGTTGCAGGCTCCTCTGCTGCCAGCTTTTAGTTTTCTGGATTAACATTTCAAAAGGCTGCAGAATACAGTGGAGGATTTGTTTCATCATTCCTCTCTGCACAATCTGTGGATCATGGAGTCCTGGCTCCTTTCTGATGCTCTCTCCAGCTCAAAGGGTTCATAAGGATTTAGGCCCGGAGGCTGTTAATGGTAAACAATTCCTATTTTGAGAGTTAGGGTTATATTTTGAATTAATATCCTGCATGACATAAAACCACGTAGAATCTTCTAGTATTTCAGTTTTCATGAAGACAGTGTTTTAAACGCTGGTCATCAAGGCAAACATCTAAAGTCTTGCCCACACTGAGATCATTTTAGGCCCGCAGCATCCTGCAATAATTTCACAGCAGTCTTTGTTGCTTAAAGCTCAATTTTAGTCCCATCTCACCAAATAAAACAGTTTTACCATCTAACATTGTTTAGAGATTTATTCTCAATCAACTGGTTCGATTCTGTCTAAAGACTGTTCTGGAGACTCTGTGACTCCAAGATGATGCTGTTTGTTTCATTTCTATTATAGTGAGCTGTGCCTCTTCACTGAGGCTAAGCTAGTTGCAATAAGCAATTAATCAATAAATTGCATGATAAATGAAGCTCAGCTTGATCATTTTAATTCTGAGTAATATTTTTTGAAAGATATCATAATTCAATGTATTTGTGATTTCGATTTTGTTTTGTTTTGTGTTCTGTTTTTATTATGGATATTTAAAATGTGTTCCAGTATTCTTTACAAATCAAAGTTTATGTATCTTTGAGAGTGTGAACTTGCATTACTATGCCATTTTCAATATATTACTTGAAAATTGTCTCAAAACAACATTACTGTTGTTTATCACAAAAATTACTGGGACAATTTATAGTCCAGAAAGATTTGTTATTCTAACGGGTCTTAGTTCGGCTACTTGTGAAAGAAGTGGAACTGTGTGTCACATAATATTTATTCAAATAAGAAGTCGTGAATTGTTACAAATGCCAAAAAATGTTCCCCAACTGAAAACTCAAAAATATAAATTTTAAAAAGTATAGCATCAAAAGGACTGCAAAGATAACTGCAAATATCTTTGCAGTTATCTTACTCTGTGTCATCAGAGTAAGATGACACAACTACCATAAAGGATTAATTAATTTTAAAGGTTTTTGGGGGGGTTTGCAAACATATATGGCTGACCTGATCTATCCTAGAGAACAGAGATGTGTTCAGTGAATTAACTCATCCAGTGTTTATGAAGGGCGGTTGGTTCTGCAGTTCTGATTCTCTCCCTGTTGTTCCTGCAGGTCCTTCAGTCGGAGGGTCTGAACATGGAGGAGGAGCTGTGCCGCCTGCGGAGCCGAGCGGAGCTCCACCGGATGCAGACCACGGTCATCGCCACCCTGGAGGGGGAGCGGGCGGCGCTGGAGAGAGACAGGGACACGCTGCGCAGCACGGTGGACGCCCTGCGAGCCGCCCAGCGAAAGGTCAGGAGCAGACAAGACTTGGATGGATTCAAGCTGATTGGTTTTTGTTTGTTGTTGTTCAAACTATTGTAGTTGTAGAGACGTTTTCTGTACTATAAAACATTATTTTAGTATAATTTCTCAGCTGCAATACCTAAATAAGAAACAAATGAACACAGAGCAGAAATCCTTGTTGTCGTTTCAGTTTTTTAACATGATTTCATTTAAAAATGAAACCTAAAACCAGCTTGTTCAGACATTCTGCATCAGCAGAATGAAGTCTCAGTGAATGTTATGTTTAATGTCCTATTTGCAGTAAAATTTCAGGACATGAGTAAAGCTGCAAGTTAAGGAAAAGAGCACTGCATAGTCAGCATTAAAGAAATACCATAAAACAAGGTTGGTGAACATCTCCTGCACAGAAAGAGCTGTTAATGATTCGTTTTCTGATCTTCCTCCATGTCACATTGCTTCCTTTTAAAAAAGAATCCAGCTTCTTTGTGTTCATGCAATTTTTACAGCCAATTAACACCACTTTTATTCAAGTTTTAAGTTTTCCAAGACAAATATTTTATGATTTGACATTATTGAACATAAAAAGAAAGCTTGCGCTCCTTTTTAAGATGTCAGTATAGTTAAGAAGTTCATGGCCTTCTTGGATGCTGTGATTTCCTGCCAGAAACTAAATGCAGCTGCTTCCCGCAATATCAGAGCCATGCGGCTTCTTGGCCTCTTTGGTTTATGAATTAAATAGCATTAGTTGTACATCTGCATAGTCAGCTTGAAAATAAAAATTTGTACATTTGAATATTTGATGATTCACTTCATGAAACGGAAAAAACCATGTACAACCCTACATCTTGACCACAGCAGCAGAGACTTTGAGCTCCTGGGGTTTAAATCGGTGAATGTTAAATGAAACATGAAGTGCGCTCTACTTTCTTGAGCTTCGGGCCTGAATTTAACCCAATTGGAAAAATGACTTCTTGTCTCGTCTCTTTTTTCATGTGTGAGCTCACTGAGCTATTCTGTGTGATGATAATGTAGTTTAGCTCAGAAACTGTTTAGATTGCAACAAACAATAAGGATCACTGAAGCTAGCCTTCTCTCTAACCAGGACATACATTATATCGCTGCAGACCTCACACATCCTGGACACAAACTGTTTATACTTTTACCTTTAGGTTGGCCCAATAGGACGCTATTTACTATTATGTTCAAAGCTATAATTTAGCTTTGAACATAATTTTGTTAAACATTACAATTCAATTTAGTTTATTTGTATTCAATTCACAACAAATGTCATTGTCAGGATCAGTGTTTTCTGTGTAGTTATTTCGAGTTTTCTGTGTCTCTGTTTCTCCGTGTTGTCCTGTCTCCCCTTGATTTCTCCCAGGTGTTTCTCGTTCCCTGATTACCCCTTGTGTATTTAATGTCACCTGTGTCTCTGCGTCTTTGTCGGGTCCTTGTCTTAGTTGTAGTCTGAGTTAGTCTGAGCTGTCGGCGTGTTTTGCCGTGCTTCAGTTTGCCTGCCTTCCTGTCCACTCGTACTTTCCGTTGCTACCAGTGTGAGCTCCAGTTTTTCCGTTTAACTGTGCTGCCTGGTTTGTGGACTGTTTTTGTTGCTGTTCTGTTCGTCATTAAACATTATTCATCTTACCTGGGTCTCACGGCGTCTGCCTCACCACCAGCACACAATGTTTCATGACAGTCATCTCCAGAAACTTTACAGAAAAAAATAATTTAAATTCAATCACACATATATTCCAATTGATCCTAGCTCTCAAACAGCTCATTAAGCTCAATAACACATTAAATAAAACTTTTTTCCTCATATTTTTTATATTGGACAGAAGCAGACATTCCTACAAATAAATTGCTAGCGTTCTGTTGTATTTAAACATAAAAGCAAAATTTTAATCATCTTCTGATATGAGAAGCTCATGGTTTACTAACATGTAGTTCTATCTGGGTTCTATTTTATTCATGGCTTCTGTCTTCACTGTAGTTTATCACCTGGATCACAGTCAGATTTATCAAGAGATTCAGTCATGTTGGTTATCTCCAGCTGGATCAAATAGTTTCTTGCCTCATCTGTCCAGAAAGTAATAAAATGGCGTCATTAATCCATCCGTCTTCTGCCATCAGACTGACCAGCTGGAGCTCACCATCCAGACTTTGAGAGCGGAGCTGGAGCGTCAGGGCCGCAGTCTGGAGACCTCACGGCGTCGGGAGGAGCAGCTGGAGGCGGAGCTTCACGAGGCCACCCTGGAAGCAGAGTCTCTGGTCCGAGCGCGCGACCAGGCGCTGCTGGAGGCCTCGCGGCTGGAGCAGGAGAAGGACGTGTGCCAGTCGGAGCTGGACGGCGAGCGAAAGGAAGGCCGTCAGAGAGAGAGGGAGGCGGCGAGACTCAGGCAGCAGCTGGAGAGCACGACCTTGGCTCTGGAGCACAGCAACCAGAGAGCATGTGCCCTGGACGCTGAACACAGGTGCTCTCGTATTTAACCTTCATTCTGCAATTAACTTTTACAAGACATCGGAGAGAGCGGCTTGGTTGCGCCATGCCGTTATCTCTAATGTGAAGTCTTCAGTCAACCCTTCTCTGACCCGTGTTCCTGCTGTGTGTGTAGACGTGTGTGTCAGCAGCTGACTGAGTCCAAGGAGCTCAGTGCTCAGCTGCAGGACCTGGAGAAAAAGCTCAGCTCTCGACTGAGCAGCATGGAGGAGGTGAAGCAGCAGCTGCAGGAGCAGCATGCAGAAGCTCTGGCCAAGATCAGCTCACTGTCTCAGGTGTGTTTTTGAAAAAAGGCTCATGTTATACCCATAGTTCTGCTGCACAAGGTGAACATGCGCTCTGAATTTACCCGAACAAAACAAATTCACTGCGAAAGAATTGGAGTTTTAAACATGCATCACATTCAAAAAGCAAAAAGGAAAGCGAGGGTTTCCCCCAGTACAGACGACTATAAAACCAAGGGGGATGGGATTCCTCTCTGGGTCATAAAACCCCTCAACAGGGGGTCCAGAAATAATCTCTAGAAATGAAAATGAATGTACAATTTATTGCTAATTACATATTTTTCTGTTAAATGTTACAAGACAGAAAAAGACATTAGTTACAAATGCATAAAACTGTTACAGTGGTTGTTGTGATTGTCATTATCCCAATGCTTAATTAGCATATTAACTCACTTCAACCAGTAAAAGTTGAGGTTATTAGTTTTTGTGGCTATAATTTCTGTGCTGCAAGCTGGAAAACTTGGAACTGCTGCATTTGTGCACAAATGAGATGAATCTGCTGTTGGATGCTGTCATAAATCTACACAAGAGAGAAAATTCACAAACGATATTATAGATCCCAAAAATACACTCCTCCTCATTAAATAGACGAATTATAGCCTTTTAGATGTTGTTAAAATTGAGGGTGACATGCTTCCTTTTTTAGTTTATAGCCTGCAACAACATAATAACCTTATTCATTATCGTGTTTGGAACAAAATTTTGTTTCATCCATCATCAGTGATATTTATTATGACCACTCATTGCATAACTGTATTAACAGTTAATAAAAAAATTTGTGTATTTTGCTGCTAGATTCTAAATTAATCACAAAATAATTGAACTATTGCACATACAAAACACATTTTGAAACATGATTGGTCAAACGTCTGACCACTAGGAGGCAGGAAAGTGATTACAATATGGTCGTTGGTGTGTAATGAATATGCATCAAAAGGCATAAGTAGTGCAAACTAGCTGGACTTTATCGCCATATTTGGATATATTTAATGCAATCTGCTCATCTGTGAATCCTGTGCAGAAGTATAGCAAATATCTGGTGCAAAACAATTTACAAATTGTTTGCATGTGGATCAGATGTACAGAACAACAGAAAATCCCTGTTTTGTCAAATTTCTGTGCAGAGGTTACATTAAGAAAGCTGTTCCACATAGAACTACCTTTTACAAGTGTTTGCAAGTAAACAATAATTAAAACCAACAAGAATATTCAGTTTTTTTGTTCAGCTGGGAGCTACTGTTGTAGATTACCAGGCTTATATTTGTCCTATTGGCTCTAACAAAGTTTTACAAGAAAGGTTGTCCTTGAATCAAATCTCAGGATTTATATTAAACAGATTGTGCAAATCCTCCTGCTAGATATTCTTCTTTATGTTAATGCATTGTTTTTTCTTTAGCATTCCTCAGATTTTAATCTTTTAATACTTTCCCACCCACTTCCCATCTCCGTAGGATCTATCCAGTGAGCAGAGTTCAGCTCAGAAACTGGTTGCAGAAGTCGACGACCTCAGGCAGAAGTTGCAGAGATCCGAGGCTGAGCTCAAGGCGACGACAGATTCTCTAAAGCGGTCTCAGGAGAAAGCCGAGTCGCTCTCACAGCAGCTCAAGATGAGCGAATCTCCTCCCGTTTCAAATTCAGAACTATCGCACAAAAACGAGACACCACATCTAGATCAAAGCCCTGAAGCTGGCAGGGAGCTCGCCCCGTTCATGACCCGGCGGCACACCACAGGAGAGTCAGAGCGGCTGCTGAGTGAGAGGGTGCTGGAGCTGGAGAAAGAGGTGTGTAAGCCTGTAGGCGATGTGTGTGTCAGTGTTTATGTGAGGGGTTGGGCTGTATTCCTCTAAAATTGTTGCTGTAGGGACACTCTGCGACTATCAGCTTGCACAAGGCCACTTCCCCGAGCGTGGCGGTTTATTTCCAGAACTTGGGTTTTATCTCTGCTCATCAGTTTTAAAATGTCACCTCGGCTACTGTTAATCTTCCTTATCTCCTCTGCTGCTCCCCGGATGCAGCTCATGCTGTTCCTTTCTGCCTCAAAAACACACATTAACCCCAACATCAAGCTGTTAGAGTGGAGCTGCATCATCTCCAAGGTCAGGAATTTCATCCAGTGCATTTCTCACCCAGCGCTGCATTATTGCTGGTAAACTTTTAAGAGATTAAGGACAGCTGAACGAAGACGCAGCCAGCTCTGGGCTTTAATTCCTGGTTCAGTCAGAAATATTTTGGTGCAGCTTTGATTCTTATGTAAAAACACTCAACAAGACGTGTGCATTTAAAATAAATAATACAATAAAATAGAAATATTACTAATAATTTTAAGTAGTGAAAGGGCTTAAAAGTGTAGAAACCGTATGGCTTTCTTATAATCATCACAAGATTGTGCCACCCAGTTACACAAATGTTTATGTGGATACAGTTCCAGTTTGAGATGATTCCATCTTTGAAATAATTAAATTAAATTTAAAGGTGTAAAATTTAATTAAAGGGCGTGCACCCAGTTCTGTACATCATTAAAAGCCCAACATTAATAATGCATGTATTCCAACGATGAAAGGAGGTGAACTTCTAATCTTGATGGTAAATTATTCCTCAAAAGTAGTTTGAAACGTCGTTACCCAGCTGCAGCAGCAACTTGAGGTGGTGGTCAAGCTCTCCAACTTTTGTTTTTTGGTATAAAACTTAACAGTTAACATGTGTAACCCAAACTGCATTAACAGTGAAAAACTTGAAAAACAAAAAAGTCTCTTTACTCTCCACCACCATCACATTTGCATCCAGATATTTTACTTTGGCATGTCCATATTTAACCTGGAAGCTTCATTTTATGTTGATAGTACTCTGATCTGATTTTCTGCAGCAAACGCAAAAAAGTTGACAAATACTCTTAATTTAATAAACTTGCAGGAAGACAGTTTTACCCGCAGTGCAGACAGATTAGTTTAGTCAAGTCAGTTTTGATTGGGTATGATTTCGGAAAGGTAAAATCTCCTCTGCAGGATGGAGGTGCTTATTAAAGCAGCAAATCTATTAGCTGTTGTTCTGTGGATTCGTCATCTGATATAGAAATAGCCCAATTTTCCAATACTGAAATTTAATGGCTGCAGTCAGAAGAGTGAATTGTGCTGTAGGAAAGCAAAATTTAAAGGTGCCCATTTACGAAGGAAAAAATTCCCGGCGTATGATTGAGTCAGCAGTGTTAAACATGAGGAAAATGTGGTTTAAAAAAAGAGCTGTCACACACTAAACCTGAGCTGCATGTGCTCAAATCCATGCTCCAGCGCTGTTTCCCCACCCGTGTGTGCAAAAATACCGTCAGGCTGCGTGGTGGGAACAGAAATGAGCCGTGATGTGCTGCTGCAGATCAATTTTGGAGCAAGATACTTTTTTTAATGTTGTCAGCATTTTTCCCTCAGATTATGTCTGACAATGCCTAATCAACATATTTAGGCGTGGGTTACACAGTGTCAAGTGTCAGTAATAAGTATGCATATTTACAGTGGTAAAAAAGTTTAGAAATTTACTTTATGACAGATTTGGGATGAATTTCAGTGTTTATAGATTGATATAAAGGTCAGATAGCTCTCAACATCTGACCTGCATGGGAGTAATTTAAAAGGTCAGCTGCTGATTCTACTCAAATCCCAATCGCATGGATATTTCCAGAGGTATTTGATACCACGGTGTTGCTGCAGACCTTGTTAAAATGGATGCTTTCTCACCCTCCCTCAGAGAGCTGTGGCGGCGGCGAGGCAAGAGGCTCTGCAGATGCGCCTGTCTCAGTCCCAGGAGGCCTGTGAGCACCTCAAGGAGCAGCTGGAGGCTCTGCGCCGCCATTCCCTCAGCCTGCAGGACTCCTGCACCAGCCTGCAGACGCTCAACACTCAGCTACAGGTGACCACACACACAAGCAGCAGGACGATGATGGAGTGAGCTCGTTACCCCCAGGGTCGCTTCCTTAACGGTTTTGATCGAAACACATCGGCTATTTTCAAAGAACTAGTTCAACATTCAAGTGTTTAGAGTCACCGTCATGCAGATAGGTATGTGGAAAGAGTGGTGCTTGCTGCACCATTTTACACCTGATCTATAAAATATTAAATGCTTTGGAGAAATAGCACAATATCAATAATTTAGGAACCCACAAAGCTAAACATATTCTGTTTTTTGTGACCCCATTTTTTTATTTAAACCCCTTATGAGTGCACTTTGGTGTTAGAGCAAATGTTACAGTGCGAACATTGTCCCTGCACCTCCACCTCCATGCATAAACGATTCAGAACCCTTTAACTTGCTCTCAACATTACAATTTTCAATGTACCTTGTTAGGGATTTTATGTAATAAATTTGACCTTAGCACAATTTCAAATTAGCTGCTGGATCCTCTTCATGTTTGTTCACTGATGTTCCTTAAGAAACATCTGAAATCTTCACAGAACAGCTGGGTTTACAGCGAGAACTCGATTTAAACTCTGCTTAGGAAACAGGCGACTTCTGAAGGCAATTGGTTGCTCTTGACTTTATTTAGGGGTATCAAAGTAAAGGATGGCAAACCAGAGTTTCTGATTTTGCATGAAAACTGATTCATTTTTATCATTTCATTCCACATCACAAATGTGCACTACTCTGTGTTAGACAAAATCAGAAAAAAACATGCAAACGTCTTCAGTCAGCTCTCATTTTTATATACTTTCTTCCAAAAAGCCAAACCTCTTTGTCATGATTTAAATTCACCTTGTGAGGCAATTATTTGAACTTTCAAAGGTTTACTTTACTGATATTTGCAATTTTTAAAGGAGTTACTTATGTAGTCTTTTCCCTTTTACATGTTCTGTCCTCAATTTGCTCACTTTCCTCATTCTTTGCTTGGATTGATGGATGGATTTGTTTCATAAAATAACATAAATAAAAAATACAACAATAAGTAGAGAACAGTAAAAGTCTAAAGGAGACACACAAATACCGAATACATTCATCATTGAAGATGCACAACTCTAGAAGCTAGGTATGAGTTGATGTTCGCATCCATAGACATGGTCTGTCTGCCATATGCACACTCAGGTGGAGCAGGCCTCCCTAAACTCCCAGCATGCAACAGTGCTGGCACGCTGCAGCGAGAGCGAGGCCCGGCGTGCAACGCTGGAGGCCGAGTCGAAGGTGTGGGCGCGGGAGCGAGATGAGTCAGTGTCCAGAATGGAGGCTCTGAGGCGGGACCATGAGCGGATGACGGCGCTGCAGCAGCAGCAGGAAGTGGAGCTGGAGGAGCTGCTGGAGAAATACTCCCAGCTGAGGGCCGGCTACCGCAGCCTGGAGGGTCAGCACAGGGAGCTGGAGGGGAGGTGTGTAAACTTTCTCCCAAAACAACTTCAGAAAACCAACTTCAGCCAACAGTCTGAAGTCAACATTCCTGTTGGTTTCAGTGATGTTTGTGTTTTCAAGGTACAAGGAGCACCTAGATTGTAAAACCCAGCTGGAGGAGGAGGAGAGGGAGATAAAGCTGGAGAGGCAGAAGATGGAGGCAGAAGCCCAGAGGACGCTGGAGAGAGAGCGAGAGCTGGAGAGGCAGAGAGACGACAACGAGAGGTAACCGATCCAGACAGCTTCCTCAGAGTCACTTTCATGAGATCTGATCAGCCTTTCATGGCAGCCTTGTTCATTTGAATGCAGGGAGCTCCGGCGGTAATGCCTCTATACGAGGCACAGCGAGCAACACAGGAATCGATTTGAATGCAAATGTACTAAATAATGCACTGAACGCATTTTTGTCCCTGATTGCAAACGTTTGGGTTTGAGAACAGAAAAACAAGGCTTCACTCCATAAAACATAAGAAACAAAATTCAAGCTCTTCGAGGGAGTGTAAAGTTTGTTTTGAGGACTTTTCAAAGATCTTTATTATAACGTCTGAATTTATACAACCCCGTTAGATATTTTTTAAAATTAGTTTTTGTCCAATAAATCAGGCTTACAGAGATCTACAGTTCAAAATAAGTGGTTCTGATTGTAATTTCTCTTGATGCTCATGGGTCTACAATATTAATGATCATCATAAGATGCTTGTGTACTATAATTAATTAATCAGCCATCATCACGCTGATGCAGCTGATTACTGACTGATGGAACTAATGACAGCCTGCAGAGACGGAGTCTGAACACATCAGACTGTAATACCCTATTCTATAGGAAACGTGCATGAATGCATAAACAATCAGGTGTTAAATGATCAATTCCCCCTGAAAATGCATTTCAAGACGCTTATTCAGTGGTTTAAATAACATTGTCATGTAGTTTCAAACTGATAAGCACCAAAAAATATTATGCTTGTAAATGTACACCATTCAAAGTTAACATTACGGTCAATAATGTCAGCAGAAAGAACCAAAAGTGCATTTGTGTTCATGTTTACCCTGAGTCATTACTGCTTCTTTTCCTTTGATGAAGAAATAACAACAAAAAGGTGTGATGTTTTAGTAAAACTGTGTCTCTGTCAAGGTCATGAAAAACATTCATATTCTAGGCTCTGAAACACCTGCAAGAATAAAAAGTTGTTTGTCTGGAGCTCTGCTCCGTCAAGGACATTTTTCAAGGGCCGGGAGAAAACATTTCTAGCAGATGGAAGGTCAAATCTGACCTGACCTCTTGTGCCAAAGTCAGAAAGCCAAAAAAAGAGAGCAATCTGTAAAAATGTTGTTTGTCCAGACTGGACACAAAACACTTCTTTGGAAAATCCGAATGGTTTTTGGACTTGCTAAAAATCTCTCAGGTTAAGCAAGCATGTGGCGACCAAAGGAAGAAACTTGTAGTAGAACCAATAAAACAGATTAAACTGAGAGGAGGTTTAACCCGTAGATTAAAAAAAACACTAAAGGAGATTCTGCAAAATTCACTTTTTGTACATTTTTATTCTTTCATTCGGGTCTCAACTTCTTCTAGAAAAAAAAAATAAAGAAAAAAGTCACCACCAAGCTGTTTTCTAGTAATAAGTTAATGCATTTTGATGTCTGGAAAATGAATTGAAGAAAAAAAATCTGTGGGCACTGGCCTGTTACCTAGCAACCCAACCCCGTTACCTAGCAACCTAATCAGAGCTGGTCAGTTGTTTTTTTCCGCTGTACACTGTTTACTGGAAAAGCCGAGAGTTTAGTTGTTGAATTTAGGCCTGTCACAAAAACAGGTTTTGATGGACGATAAATTGTTCCAGAAGTTATTGTGATAAACATTAATATTGTTGTTTTGAGACCATTTTTAAGTAATATAATGGTAATGGCAAAATAATAATGCAAAAAGATCAGTAAACTTTAAATTCTACTGAATGTTTAACACTGGAACTGGAAGACATTTTAAACATCCAAAGTAAATAAACAAAACAACAAATAAAATACATTTTGACATCTTTGTAAACAAAATTGCCCTTCAAAAAAAGGGCTAGTTGAGACCAAAACACCAAACTGTAGACTTTTATTATCCAGTTTTTGGTAGAAAGAGGGAAAAAAAGAGAAAAATGATAAATTATGCCAATGGAAATAATTGAGTTTGTTTTAATTTACCATGTGATTAACTGATTTATTGATTTTTGTGACAAGCCTAGTTGTCTTAACATTCAGAAACAACTTTTTGGTTTCTTGATGGTTGTGCAGGAGGCTCCACTTCTGCTTCTGGGTCTGACTCAAGGTCAAAGATATACACTGGTACAACTGGACACTTGTGGTCAGCAACAGCTTATTTGCAAAAGAAAAAAAAAAACTTTTTCTGAACGAATCTTAAAAATAGGGAAAACGTGGCCCTTGAAACCTTATCTCTGAGAATAATTTTGTATAAAAAATTTGCCCATTCTGACTTGTTTATAAGGAAACAAAATCAATTCACTTTATGGGAAATAAAAGAACAGAGTTTACAAACCACTCCTTAGTTTCTCTGTTTATATTATTTATGCACTTCTAAGACATGAGACTGTCTTGAGAAAACAGAGTATCTTCAGGCAGAGGCTTCTTCCAATTCGCTGTAAAACAGACTGCTACAAGACATCTTTCACCATCAACAAAAACTCTGAACAATATGAATTAATGACCTACAACAACATTTAATTTCTCTTTGGGATCAATTTGAATTTAAAATCAGCTAAGTTTGTAATATAAAGCTGGATTGTTGCAGTTCCTTGTTGACCTATTTTTTTATCTCACTAATGGTCATTATTTTGTGCAGAGGCGTATTTATGCCACGTTGTCTTTAAAAGATCTTATTTTAGTTCTCTCATTCAGTTCAATCAGGTCAGAGGTCTCCTGTGACGACTCTTAAAGATGGAGTGGATGAACATGGTCCACGTTTACAGCGTTGAAAGTAAAGGCCCAAGTTTCAGTATTTTGCAAGCAGTCAAGAATTTTTTTTTCCTTTGGAAGCCTTAAAGCCAGACAAAACATTTTAAATTATTAAAGATTACCCTTCACAGCACTGCTATACCAAATCACACCTCCGTGGCTGAACTCTGAGAGCAAAACCTGATAACAAAGACGATCATACCATCTGTCTGTGACAGCTCTGCAGTTCGCTCTCAAAGCTTTGATAATCCAGTTACATTGTTATTTTTAATATGTGCACATTTAATAATCATTGGAAAGGGAAAGACACGAGAGTGATTTTTCTTCAACCAGAGTTCTTAGAGATCATGAATATCAAATGGTTTTCTTTACCAGAATAATTTCCTGGTAATAACTTAAATATCTGAGGTTTCTTTATTTATTATTGAAAAGGTTTTATGATTATAAGATAATTTTGGGCAACAGCACAAAGTGATGTATAATAAGATCTTAGTTCCACCTGCTGTCACAGCAAAAAGAAACAGTTGCCAAGCATATTATCAAAATAGAGGAAGCCATGCGACAGAAAGCTGCAAATTAGGTTTCCTCCTCTGCACAAAATTCAATATTTCAGGTGATTGCAGAAACCAATTTACACAATTTTAAATTTGCTTTGAATCATTGTCCTGTTCAAAATTCTAATTAAACCCAAGTTTTGGCTTCTTCACAGACAGCCTGACATTTCCTCCTAGGATTTCCTGATACTTGATTGAATCCATCTAACCTTGCACATGTTGCAGGTTTCCAGCAGCAGATTAATGAAAGCAGCTCCATCACCGAATCATCTGGAACAAAAAGTATCTTGTTTATTTCTAATCCTCACAAGAAGAAATGTTGGAATATGAAACAAGCAAAGAGAATTAAGTCTGTTCCACTGAAAAGTTGTGATTAATAAGTACGATCTTTGAAGATTTTCTCCAGGATTTTGCCAGGCTTAAATGCTTTCTATCTTTGCCAGTAGCCAGAGTGTTGTATAATGATGATAATTTCCGAGCTTCTGTTAGAGTGCGCTCGGCAAACTGTGACTCAGAGCCCTTCACAGGACACAACAGTGACGGTGCATGTTGGCGTTGCAGGCTGCAGGCCCAGCAGAAGGACTGGTTGGCCTCGCAGGCGGAGTTGCTGGCTCAGGGCTCCGTGCTAAAGGCGGAGCTGAGCGCCTCCCAGCTGGAGAAGACTCGACTGGAGGGGGAGCTCAGTGCCCTGAGGGAAACCAATCAGAGTCTGGACCTCAGCAGCGCTCGGCTCACCAGTCAGTACCAGGTAACAGGACACGCTAAGCCCAGCCACCTCCTGCAGGGAAACGCAGCAGTTTTGTACTTCACTTGTGAGCTAAACAGGATTTTCTATTTCATAGACATGCAGATGTATTAAACACTTATAGTACAAACAAATTCATCTAAAAGAATTATGGGCAATTTGGAGGGGTTTAATAGGAGTTCCTAGCAGGTTTTAGTGAGCATTTCCTATAGATGTGACAGGGAGGAACGGCAGTATCATCATCAGTGGGGAGCAGTGGCTGTCTAATCTCACATCCGTGATATAAAAGCCATTTTCAGCTTGACATATCAGCCAAAAATGATGAATCTGTCCAAACAGAGACTGAATACCAAGTAGTTCTGAAGGAGCACAGGCATCTTTTACCATCCAAACCACTAAAATACAAACAAGCACAGCGTTTTAAACACGTCTGAGTGATGAGGCAGATGGAAATTGACTTTCTACAAAAGGTTTTAGAAGTCAACTAGCAGATGTTGTATTCTGCTGCTTGATCCAGCTGCTCATGAAACCATTTCTGAACCACCTGGCACCATTATAGTATGGCTAAAAGGCTTTTGGGGTAAAAAAATAAAAATAAAAAAGAG
Source organism: Alfaro cultratus (assembly GCA_903066825.1). Lineage (NCBI taxonomy): Eukaryota > Metazoa > Chordata > Actinopteri > Cyprinodontiformes > Poeciliidae > Alfaro > Alfaro cultratus. Next base: position 31,044 of record CAEFZX010017323.1, read on the forward strand.
ATATAACATAGGTGACTATCACACAGTGTTGTTTTTGGAATAAATTATGAGCTGAGCTCCACTTCCACAATTTCTATATTTGGGATTGGAGGATTCCTGTGCTGAGAATTTTATTTTTTTTTACTGTGTTTTAAAATGTACACAGACAAGCAAAACCTAAGCTCAACTTTTTCATGTGTCTGTTCCAGAGACTCTTACCTGAAATCATGCTTACCTTTTTCAAAGAACTTCATCTCTAAACACTCAGACAGCCCAGACCTTGTGCAGCTGTCCTTCCTGGTTGCAGGCAGACTGAGGATCTTCTCTCATCTGTTTCCAGATGCTGGCAGCCTTGCTGTTGCAACATAAGTTTAAAATTCAAGCTGAACTAAAAAACACTTCAAATAAAACAACACCTCTAGTAGCTCTGCCAGAAAAGCAACAAAAGAAAATGTATTTGTTTTACTCACCTTCTCTCTCCTATCTTACTCCTCTCATCTATAACATCCAATGAAATGTTCATGCCAAAAATGTGCTAATTAAGTGGTGATGACTTTTCTGACAGCCGATAATTACTTTCTCTTGCAGAGGAGTTGGCAACATTGTCAACAAGCGAACCAACAAGCAAACTACCATCAACAATAACAATGTATTTCTCAGCATTTCATGCATTCAAACGTAGCAGCACTTAAAGCAACAGGGGGGGTAAAATACTGTCTGTGCCCTATTTAATGGGACACACACTGACAGGAGTGGAAATAAACAAGTCAATATTGCAGACATATTGGATATTGCTGTTGATAACAACCCTGCAACTTCCCAAGTCAGCATCTTGACTTTTGGTAATATTCAAGTCCCCTTAAAAATATCTTATGACTTCCATGTTGTGATGCGTCTATTTAGATTGTTTAGACAAAACGGGGATTTAAATACAGTAAACAATTTGCTGATAATTATTTTTCCCCAAATATTAAAAACAGTGACTACTGTGAAGGACGATATACTTAGCTAGAATATATTTGATAATAAATTGTAAAATGTTACAACCGAGCAATAAAAAGCTGAGTGAACCTTACTATTTATTGGAAAACACTTGGGGTCCCTTCATGTGGGGTCACATTTTTTGTGAATGGTATTGTTAACTTCAGTGACACCAAACAAAATAAATATTTTTGGGGTTTTTTCTGAACTTTTAACTTCCGAAATCCTGTTTTGAACAACTAATGTCACTTTCGCTCTTTTTTATGTTGCTCAAAAGAAAAACAGTAGATTCCCCACTTAGTAGAAAATGATCAAATATTAGATTTCAAACCAGGAAACGAAAAGAAAGAAATCAAAATGTAATGGTTGTGTAAGTGTTTCAGACTCCATTTTGAATTGGATTCAGAACAGAAAAAATGCCAAATAGACACATTTTTCTTGTTAGTTGTAGCTTAGTAAAATTTTAAATCTGTGGCAAAATCCACACTCTGGCCAGATGTGACGCCTTTGCATCAAAACAGCTAAAATTATGCAAAAATAAAACACAAACGATGACCTAGGAGCCTGAATATAAATTAAAATCTGGTACAAATATATTGTATCCTATACAAGAGTCAAATTAGCTCAGGTTAGTCAGGGGTTGGAAAGTAGCTGGGCTAATTTTGCCCAAAAGCAACAACAATTATCAATAGATAACTCAAAAAGTCTAATCTACTTAATTGACAGCATGGAAGTGTTAATAATATCTTTTAGGACAGAGAGCTGTAGATTTTATTAGCCTTCTCAGCTGTTTTTAAGCTAAGCTAACATTCTCCAGCTTCATCTTTGCATAATCAACACTATTCTTCAACCATCTGATGAAAATTTTTGACATGTTGCCAAACTGTTACTTTAAATAGGTGATCAGCAATGCAAAGCACAAAGAAATAATGGCTTTTCTTCTTGCATCTTTTCTCCCAAATTACATCATTGTGTGCTTTACATAATGAGAATTATTTCCCCTCAGATTATCTAATTTTGTGTTGGAGTTATTTCCTCTTTTCCACACCAAGTTATTTTAGCTGCATATGGCAGTTTAGATTCTCATTATGCAGTAATTCAGAGGAAAACATGTCTCAAAGTTCACATTGCTCCAGTAATTAATCCTTTGCCGCAGCATTTCGGTCTGATGGGGCTACATTTGACAGGACATAATAATTGGAAACAGATTTGCAAAGATTAAAGTAGATGAGATTATCTTTTTATGTTTACCTTCATCCTGCCAAAACGAGGTTTTTGACCTTTAAAAGTGGGTTTGAAAATTAGGAAATCAATGGAGGTCATCTGTTTGTGGAGTTTTGTTTTCTTTTAGCTTTTTTTTTTATTGCACCGTGGAAATAAAGTCTCAACAAAGCAACATCTAAGTAAATTGTACTTTATAAAAGTCATTTTGGTACATTTACATAGAAGTTACCTTCTCTCTTGCTTTTCAGGTGTTTGAAGTTAGATTCTGAAATGTTTATCACCAATCTTTTAATTATTGGCAAAGTTTCTCAAAAGTTTGAAGTCTTTTGTGAAGTTGGAGACGTTGGACATACCCTCCTTTTTCGTCCTTCCATCCACTTTGTGAAATCATTCATCTAACAATAAAACAATGCTGCCTCGATCATCCATCCATATCTTGTCAATGTGAAGAAATGGCTTAATTTTAATCCCAATCCCATTATTAAATCACAGTTATCGTACTACAGTAGCTCTCAGAAAAGCCTAAACTGTGACTAAGTTTCTAATTAAGTCAGATTTTAATTTTTTATCTTTGAGTTGAAATGATATTTTATGGCTCAATATTTCAAAACAGGAACCAATCTTTTCTTATAACATATATAATTAATAAGTTGTTTTTTCTTTTATATCGAATTTGTAGTGAAATTAAATCTATAACATATTAATTCAAAAATCCAGTTCTTATCATCTAATTGATGTGTTTCATGAAAATACATTTAGAGTCGTCATTGAGGTTACTTAATGATCTCACTGAGTTGTTTATGTTTGTGCAGCTGCTGACGCAGCTGAAGGGGAACATGGAGGAGGAGAACCGACACTTAGCCGAACAAAACCAGAGTCTGCTGAAGGAGAACCGGGCCTTACTGGAGCAGAGCCTGGAGCGCCGCGACCAGCACTACTCTCAGCAGCAGGAGTACCAGTAAGTACACACCACGCTGAGGTGCTTTTAAATTTGTTTTGCAGGAATATTAAAAACGAGGTGGATTAAAAGGGAAAGAAATCTGGTTTTCAATCATTCAGACAAAGGATTTAAACCCTGTTTTTGGAAAAAACACAAAAAACAACGCCTACCTTTAAATAACTGGAAGTGAATGAAAAGCCTCTTAGCCGTCTGTGAATAGAAACAGTCAGATTTCATATCAAGCATGCAAAAGGTTTGAGACTGTGAAGCAATGATTTCACAGTCCAGCAGCACTCAGCAGTCGACCTTTTGACTGACTCCCAGATTAATTCAGGGTTTATAGTGTGCATGCAAAGCTGGTTTCACACTTACAATCTAATTAACCTAATTTTTCTGAATTCTACCTTTTTGAACCTCAATTTTCTGCTTTTATTCTTGAAAGAATCCATTATCCCTGCTAAGAATTGTCCTGTAAAAAAATAATCACAGATAAAAATGCTATTAAAACTTTGCTGCTTCATCATTGCTTGTTAAACATTTGCACCTACTGGTGCAAAGTCTATTGGATTGGGTATTTTTAACACACTTACAGGTTTGTTTTCAAGCCCGAATCAATTTATTTATAGCATATTAGGCTATCAGCTGAAAGCAGGTTTCTGAAAACATAAAATCAGGTTTAGATGGTTTTAATGGAGTAAAGCCGGTCTACAGACGCAGGTGGAGGCAGATTCAGCTGAGCGAGGAGCCGGATGCTGCAGTCAGGTGAACGGGACCAATTAGGAAGTCTGTGATCATCCAGCTGATGGAGAACGGCAGGCCGGGGACATCTGAAAGAAACATAGGAGCCCGGGGGAAATAAAAAGTGACTTGTTCCCGAGTAGTATTTAGCTTCTGAAATATTTTCTCAACTAGTCAGTTGGGGATCGCAACAGCTAAAAGGAAGATCGATATTGGATTTAATTAGGTGGCAACACACAATGTTTAATGAGTGTTTAAGATGTTATGTGCTGCAGAAACAAGGAACGGTTTATTACTGAGTGTGTTGCTTGAACACACTCTGTTTAAACAGACGAAATGCCTCCTCTGGAGCTTACGCTGGTGACAGATATTAAGCATTTGATGTGGACAGGAAGCAACCAGTGGAGGAAGAGATGATTAGACACAAAGGATTGTAATTCACTCCTTTGGGACTCGAACTTTTTCACATTACAGACACAAACAGCATGTATTCTCTTGAGATTTTATGTGGGAGATCAAAAAAGACGTGACCTGCATTTCCCCAAAATGAAACCCAGTACAACCCATTGGCTTCAGCCGGTAGATTGAGCCCACCTGTGTGTTATTTCAATTTAAGCATAAATTCAGCTGTTCTGAGAAAGTCTTAGAGGTTTATTAGAGAAAATTAGTGAACAAAAAGCATTATAGAGGCCAAAGAAGAAGCATTCATGCAGAGAATATTGTTTAGTTTATAAGAACAATGTCCAAAACATTGACCACAGCAAAAAATCTACTTCAGCCTTCAATTTTTATTTATTTAACGTATTTATTATTTCTAATTATGCATATTAATTTATTGTTATTTATAATTCTTTATTATTATTTTAAATTTATTTATTTAATATATAAATAAAATGTATTTATTTGTATTTTATTTATTTAATATTTATTTAATTTCCCTTTGGGATTAATAAAGTATTTTTGAATGTAAATTGAATAGAACATCCTGTAATACATGGTGGAGGCAGCATCATTCTGTGGGGAAGATGTTAAGAGATGATGATAAGATGAATAAAAAGTCATGTCATACTTTAAAGATTTTTATTTAATTAAAAAAAGTTAAATCATGTATCATCTTTCTTCCACTTTAATTATAAGCTACTTTATGTTGCTTTATCACTTGAAATAACAATAAAATAAGGTTTTGGTTGTAATGTAACAAATGTGTAAAAAGTTCTAGCTTTGCAAGGCGCTACATCTTTGAAATAAAATCCATGTTTCTGTTGCCCATTAAAGCTTCAGCTGAGATCTTTTCTGGTCAGTTTTCTTCTTCACCTGAATTGTTTGATTTGGTTTAGAGCTCTGCAGATTGGCAGAGGGGTTTGTTTAAGCCCAGGTCTTCGTTCTGTTTGAACAGCTCTCCATCCTAAACTGAGAAAACGGCTGGATGGCTCATTAAGATGAATAATTTTATTTAAACTAATATCAGAATGGAAATTTAGAAGACAATGAGTCGTGGAATAGCGGCTAACTATTTGCTGCACACAGAGGCATTAGAAGTTAAGTCATATTTTCCTTTCTTGTGTTTGCACTTGTCTCACAGTAAGAAGGCTTTAAATTTTTAATGTTAGCTGTTCAGGTCCGTCTGTGGGGAGTTTGTCTTTCCTCCTTGTGCCTTCATGGCTTTCCTCCTGTAGGCAAAAACATTCATGTTTGAATGTTTGTGGTTTCAAATTGACCTTGGAAATGAGTGGGAGCGTGCATGATTTATAGCCTCGTACGTCTCTGTGAAGGACTAACGACCTTTCCAGGTTGCACCTCGCCTCTCGCCCGGTGACAGCTGGAATTGGCTGCAGCCCCCATCTCCTCTCCTCTCTGCTGCTGCAGCCCTGAACATGAAGCAGGATGGCAAAACCATCACACGTGTCACCTGTGAAAAGAAAAAACTGATTCACCTTGAAAAGATTAGATTTCCAACAAGATATTGTAACAGTCGGCTTGGTGTTTGTCGTCTTTTGTTTCTGGGCAAAACCAGAAACAAAAATATTATGTGCAACTAAAAAATAGCCACACCACATACATCTTTATTTGCTGATATGTGCATAAACTACCTTCATTAATTCTGAATGGACACATGATTACAGGAGCGTGTGCACATTTAGGTTCACATGCATATAAGCAGGTGCATATAAGTCGTTATATCCAAGCGACTTATGATGATAATACATCACATTAAAGGCAGAAAATTGTTCTAAAATTAAATATTTTTTTTAATCAATCTGGCTTTTTAGCGTTTTGCTGCTGTTGCACATATATTTCCAATACAGTAGATCAATAAAGACATCTTTGCTTTAAAGTAAGCTTACTTTAGCTTAATTTACTTGATCTTAATTTAGTTTGCCACAGGTTATATTATCTTAGTATTGTATATTTTAGATGATTTTATCATTCATACTTTAGATTAGCTTAGTTTACTTTAGATTGTCTTTGTTTAGCGTAGTAAAATCTTGGTTTATAGCCTAGCTTATTTTGGTTTACCTTAGTTCACCAAATATTATTGTAAATGTATATTATTTTGATATATTTTAGATCACCTTAATTCCCCTTAATTTTTCTTAGTTAACTTTAGTGCATGTTAGTTTACCTTATAATAGTTTAGTTTATTTGATCCATTTCTAGCTTGTTTTAGAAAAGCTAAGCAAATCTTAGATCATTTTACCTTTAGTTTTCCCTAGTTTAGGTTCATTTAGGTAACAATATTTTCTCTTGGTTTAGATTATTTTGTTCTTGGTGCTACTTTAAGGTAGGATTGCTGAGTTTATTTTAGTTTATCTTATCTTAGTGTTAAGATAGCATATGTTATTTGATATTATTTTATCCTATCTTCAGTTACTTTATTCTTGCTTATTTGTTTATCTATTCTTAGATTAAAGTATCTTATCTTAACTTTAATCTATCTGCGCTTTAGTTAGTTATCTAAGAGCCATGTTTTGTTTTTTTACAACCAAAGGGAAGAACATCAAACTCTGTGCTGCTGCTGCTGCTGTCCATGACTTTCTTGCCAAAAAAGATTTGTAATCTTTCTGGTATTTTCCTGGTGAAACAGGAAAACGTTTTAGAATTTGTTGCAAATTCAACATAAAGGACATTTTTGTCAGGACAAAAATGTTATATATATATTTTTTTGTTTTGTGCCCATTACATAAACAAAACAACAATAATTATAGCTGTGCCGCTAGTGACATATTTATAAATGTTCTACCAAATAAAGTAATAAATCACAATTAGGCTTACTGTTACATAATTATGCCATAAGTTATTCTACTGCAGCGTTGTCAGTTTCACGGCTTATTCTTCTTTGTACTGATCAAAACATTTCTCCATGTAAGTTAATGACAATCTGTTTAGCAGCTGTTAGCTCGGTTCGTTCTGAACCCAGTAGGTGTGGGAAGAACAAGACTTTTATCTTTTATCTGGCTTCAAAGCTACCACTGTGTTAGGATGGACAAAATATCCAGAGTTAGAAGCACAAAGCAGCTGTTCACATCAAAAAATACTGCTTCTGTTATTTTTAGGAGGGTTTAATTATTCCTAAAGCAGCAGCCTGATTTTTAATCTCCACTCATGTAAAACCGCAGTTCATTTAATCTTCTGTGAAAGTTGTGAAAAGATTCAGCTCAAACATCACAATCCACTCAGCTTTTCTTTTTTTTTTTAAAAGTAATGTTACAGTGGAATAAAATAGCATGTAAAAAATCAGCTTAATAAAAGTGATATAAACTGATAATGTCTGCATGAAAGAGATCAGCTCTTCCCTCCTTCTCTTCTAATGATTCATGCGTTTGCCTTCAGGGAGAAGCTGAGTGAGCTCCGTCGGGAGAAGCAGAAGTTGGTGGAGAAGATTATGGATCAGTACCGAGTCTTGGAGCCCAGCATGCAACCTGCAGCCAGCAAGGCCAAGTACAACCAGAGTTACACTCACATTACACCACTCTGCAGAAAATACTGCCGTCTACAGTAGTATGCTCAGAAATACTTCCCTCATCTATTTTCCTTTTAACTTGGACACCAAGTGGTAATTGGTGGGTTTTCTTTTAGATAAAAAAATGTAAACAGGGAACAGAATAAATTAATGTTTCACTAAATGTTCCTAAACTTACAGGAACATTACAGATTTTAACATTAACAATAATTTGTTTTATTTAGTGTTTAAGATTAACTAAATATATTTTAATAATTTATAAATATATAGTTACTTTTATGCAATTGTAATATGTGAAACTTTTTAATTTTTTTAAACCCCATAGTTTATAATACAGTATGAAAAATGTTATTGTAATAAGCATTTGCCAACATTGTCAATACATGAAATAATGTAATATATTGTAAACTAAATTGTTTATTTGATCAAAATCATATTGTTTACCATCTAGAGACACAAGTTATCACAAACACAGCTCAATACTTATTAAATACCTTTTTTTTTTTTAATTACTGGAACATTTGTGTTGCTTTGATTAAGTAGAGTAGGAAAAAAAAGTAAACCATGAACTAAAAAACATCAGTCAGTAATTTCTAAAAATTATTTTATTAAATTAGAACTTTCAATTTCTCTATAAAGTTAAACTGTGACAGATCAGAAGAAGACACTAAATAATAATCTCTGATGTTGCAGATGTTTTGTGTTAGCTTTAAATAAATATATATCAGTAAATTAAATTGTTACAATGAATATCTTATTCATGCAGGAGATGAAATTTGCTCCCCAAATGAGAATTTTTCATTTACTTCACAACAATCATTCATTTTACACCAGAAGCCGAGAACGTTTTTCTCTGATATGAATTATTTTCCCAGGTTTTATCAAGATAATAATAAAAATATTTGATTATCACAAGATAAATTAATGTTCTGCAGGAGCCATTAAACCAAACTTACTTAAAAAAAGCTGATAAAAGAGTGACTCTTTTATTTCCAGTGAGGTATTTATTGTTTAGTTTTAAGTGATACTTAAATGCACCATTATATGTGTAATAACTTAAATTGTAGATATTGATTAATTAGTGCAAAGTATGGGGAAAGGGAACAAGTTAAGCTAATCTGTTTTTGTTTTTTTGGTTAGTGCTATTAAACTGTTTAAAAATTTCTCACTGAGCCAAAAATAACTGTCTAGTGTTAGTTTTAGTCACATTTATTTAAAAAAATAGATTTTATTATGGAAAAATATGTTTCAGATTTTAATAACAAATATTTCAGCGGATGCTCTCCTGCAGGAAAGTATCTCAGTCAAGCAAAAACCAGATCAGATGTAGCTTCTATGGTGAGAAAAACCTGAGAGAAACATTAAAACATTAAAATTAAAACGATTGAAATGACAGCAAGTGATGCAAATAGGTGAAAAAGAAAGAGAGAGTGGTCAGTTTGACAATATCATCGTAACTACAAGATCTCTGAGCTTTCATAAAAACCTGGAGTTAGAACCAAAAATGGTAGAAATATCTTCAGGCTGAAGATGTTTCATATTCAAGATTTTAAAACAGGAATCATTCTGTTGAATAAAAAGAAAAATTCTCATTAAAGCTTTAACAAGTTAATCAATATTTAAGGTTAACTGCATTTTTAAATTGGCCAAAATAAGACAATTTACATGGGAGAGACTTCAATATGTATCAACAGAAGTTCAGATTTTTTAACTGTTCAGAGTCAGAAAAGCATGAATATCTTGAAGAGTCAGGACACCGTGTGCCTGGGATACGAGGTTAATGTGGCAACATTCAAACAGTGAAGCAAGGACGTTTTAAAGGGCCTTGGAGCAAAGCAGTGGTCAAATATGCGGTGATGCATGTATTTATCACAGCGTTTCTTAGCTTTGCTCTCCGCATCTTAACGCCTCAGTGAGTCAACATGTTGAATTTGATGGTTTTTAAAGATAAAATTACAATAAATCAGGTTTGTTCAAGCAGATATGCATCTAGAATTAACAAAGATCAGTGCTCACAGAAATCTATATTTATCTGTAACGCCTTTTCTGTCTTCACTCAAATTATGTTTAAATAAATTATTCATCCTAAACCTGTTCTGTCAGAGTTGCTGTCAGATTTAAACAAGTTTCTTTCTGTTTTTTAAGAATTGAAAAACTTTATCAGACTGCAGAGCTAAAACATTTTATGATCAAGATGATTTTCTGTCATTTTTTTTTATATGTTTGATCGGTTTCAATATTTTAAAACTGAACTCTGTGACATTAGACAAAATCCATTCATTTCTGTCCTTTCCTCATTCGTAAGAAGCACATAATTGCAAAATTGGCATCAATTTGCAGGCCAAATAACTGCTGAAGTTGTGGATAATTGTCAGCCATCTGTAACTTTTAGTCATCTCAGCCACTAATTCTGTCTAAATCCTTTTAAGAAGCACTTGAACATTATTTCTCTGAGTTAAAAGACAAGAACTCGCCACCCTGCTGCTTTCGGCTCTGTCTAACTCCGGTTTCCAGTGTGAGCATGATGGCAAACATGACAGGAAGAAAAACTGGCAAAAGAGCAGGAGCCAAATCCTCTTTGATAGGTTTAAGAGCTTTGAAGAAATAAACAGCAAATATACTCAGATACTTTGGGGAGGAAACTTTTTTCATAATTATCTTAATTATTTTGGATCATTATGTTGAACTATTGAACATCTTACAATGTTACTATCACAAAGGTAATTGATTCTTAATTGTGACAGAAGAAAAATTTATTTAGACTTTGTTTTTTGTTTTTTATAATAATGAAATTGAAGTGTATTCAACCCAAATTACTTTGGCACCCTTAAATGAAATCAAAAGCAGCTAATTATCTTGTGAAAATCATTAATCATTACTCAAGAGGTGCCTGGTTATGGGTGAGAAAATCCTTTGGCAGGACAATAATTAGCCACAAATCTGACTTAATGTGACAAGAATAAAGCCGTAGGAAATCCTGTTCAATAACAGGCCGTGCAGGAGAAACAGAAAACATGAGGAAGGACATGCTCTGATCAGACAAAACTGAAATAAAAGTTTCTCTTACATGCGAAAGACTACATCAACCTGAAAACGTCATCCCCATGGTGAAACATGGTGGTGGCTGCATCATGATATGAGGACATTAAAAAGGAAACCTCTTAGAGGCTGCAGAAGATTTGATGATGGAGAAGAAATTCACTTTCTAGCTGAACAAAGACTCCAAACATACAGCCAGAGATACAAAAGAGTATTTTAGCTTATTTATTTGTAAGAATGGCCCAGTCAAAGTCCAGAACTAAATACAATTAAGAATCAGTAACAGGACATTAAGGTAATTTTATTTATATAGCACAATTTCAGCAACAAGGTAGCTCAAAGTGATTTACATGAACTTGGAGGAAATGCAAACAAAACCAAAAGAAAGAAAAAAAGGTAAAAATTATAAAACTAAATATTGGCTCCCATGTTTAATAAAATAAGAATAAGTAATCCATAATTTAAACTAATAGGTTGTTTTTTTTCTGTATTCTTGTTCTGCTAAAACTAGATGTATGTTAGATTAACATAACATGCATTTTATTAAATGAAGCCTGAAGACTGGAAGCTTTTATTGCACCAAAAGGTATTTATGACATTTTCTGACTCAGTCGGACTGAAGACAAAGTAATCCCTCACTTTTCAGATTTTAATTTCTAAAAAAAAAAAATTATTTTCCCCTCCACTTGACAGATGTGTACTTACTGGCTCATGCTGTCATACGTTTTAAAAAAGCAGAAAAAACACATTCAGGTTTGTAATGGCGATGCTACAAAACATGAAAGCATTGAATACTTTTGCTTTTATGATAATTTTTGGTGAAATTCAGCCTGCTTGTTGCGTAATCAGGTGGAAGCAGCAACAAGCGAACACTAATGATGCTGAACGTCCACCGAGGCTCTTCTCTTCTCTTTTCTTACTAACACTTGGCATCCGACCAGTTTGAGGGAAACCAGCAAGAGTACATAATGTGAGTTGCCGTGCACCGAGATGCTTGACCCTCTTTGTGAAAGGTCCCCGTCTCCTGTGTCCTCACAGAAAGTCTAACTGGATCGCAGACAGGATGAAGAAACTAATCAAGCCTCGGGGAGGAGGAGGAAGGGAGGGACGCGCCCTCTTCACCGCCGCAGGCAGCATAGAAAACCTGGCCGACAGCAACGAGTTCACACCAGACCCACACACACCGAAGCCTGGTGAGATCTCACACACACACACTGATCAGCACACACCCGGCCTTTTTCAGACTAACTGACACAAAAACATCAGCTGACTGGTTTTCACAGAGATACAGCATGAAGGGAGGGGGCAGGCGCACATACAAATCATCTCATGACTACTGAGTGTGGTCTGCACTGATAATGCTCTCATCTCCTCAGATCTCTCCTTGTAAAGAGCCTCGACTCACTGAAGCTGGGCTTTTTTCCTGCTAACTGCACATTGAAAGGATTTGATATGTGAGGCTTTATTCCCTTTTGATGCCTGGAAATCTCACTGCAGGTGTCTTCAAAGCACTTGCATCAAATTTCACCTGGATTTTTAGTGCTTAAGTTTGGTTTTTAACCAAATAATCGTGTTCTCAAAGTATTTAATTGTCTCAGCACCAAAGACTCTAGCTGCTCTCACCGGGGGGCTCAGGGTTTTTAATCATCTTTAAGTCAAAGATGCAGCAAAAAATAATTAATTAGTGGATATTTCCAACAAATATCCCTCCTTCTTGTTTTGTTTCACTTCAAGAGAAAATTCAACGTGGCAAATTAAAGTACCTGCTCAACATTCCTCACATTTCAAGATCAGATTTTACCATCCCAGTATCCTTTCTTCAGCTCATTACTCATCTAATTTGCATTATGTTTTTTTTTTATGTATTCTCTTTTTTAAAATAACAATCTGAACCATCTTTAAACAGGTCCATGCGTTTTCAGCAGGGTGTCATGAGTATTGAAACTACTATTTTAAAACCTGTGCTGTAGAAGATGAAAAGAAAGTAAACCCTTTACCACGTGAGAACTGAATGTATTGAAAATATCTCTCACTCAGCATGTAAGCCGAGGGGGGAAAAAAAGCTGCTGCTGTTTCACTTCTTGAGTTTATTGTCTTAAATGTTGCTATTTCAGCAGTGCTAGAGCTGGTAATGTTGAGAGGAAAACTGCAGCAATCCAATTCACTAAACGGGTTTGCCACTAAAAAGCTCCTGTAATCAGAAGTTTTTATCCCAGTGATTAAGATTAGAGCTGAAAGCAGCGAAGAGCAGAATCTCACTGCAGGGTCCACTGCAAGCCGTGTAAATTTAATGACTCAGTTCAGATTTGTACCTGATTTTACACAGACTAGAAACATCAGGTATCATGTTGAACTTTTGTTAGTTTTTTTATTTATCCTATATCATTGATGTACTACGCAAATCTGTTGATGCGTGACTTCCTGGGTTTGTAAGCTTAAAAATGATATGCTCCAAGTCTAGAGCCTTTTCTGTGATTCTTATTAATGGGTGCATTCACACCATTCCTGTTTAGTCCACTTTAATCAAACTCTAGTTCGTTTGTCTAGAAAACTCTGACGCAAACCAAAGAAGCAAACTTCTAGAACCTTACGTCCCGGTTTGAATATGTGAATACCAAATTAGTCGGAGAACGCTCCAAAAGCAGGAAGTGAACAAAAGCATAAGGCATTCTGGGTAAATATAACCAAAACAAACAAGTCTAGCACTAGTGGGAAAATGGCTTGTGGTCTTTTACCAAAATAAAAGAGAAATCCTGCAATCACTAAAATTTGACGCCACTCCATTTCTTTTCACATGTTATGAAGAAGGAAGTTGCGCTTTGTGTCTTCAGAGGTTTTTGTGTCATTACCTTTCAGTTCTTGGTGCATTGCTGTCACAGGCGAGGAGGAGAACAATTTTTCAAAGGGTTTGGATCATTTGACTTAACGCAATGTGAAAGAAAACCGCACCGGCTGAAAATGTTTAAGATGCTCAATTTTGGTTCCCAATCGAACCGAGTTTATTACCTGCTTAATGTCAGGAAGTCAGATGTGGTAGAACAGTCTGTTTCTTTCTTTGACAGTTGGCATTTGCTCTTTAGTGAAACTACTACAGATACTAGAACTTCTTAATTTAAAAGAATAAAAGTATAATGAGTTGGTTAGTGTATTGATCAGAACAGATCATTAGGCATTGCAACCTTAGACAATAGAAAATGTTGACACTGACGTTAAGGCTGACTTAAGTTCATTATTTTGGGTTTCCAACAAAAGTGTTACCATTACTAAACTAAAGCTGGTCTTAGAGCAGGTTAAATTAATAAACCTGAAGCCATCTTTGGTACAGGAAATGTACAGGAAAACCTCCCTGATGGAGTTTCAGCTGGAAAAGTTGTGGCTCTTTTCCACTTCCACCCACTAGGCTCTACATGATGATAAATGATTTTACTAGTAACAGAATAGAATATTTTTTTATTGATCCCCAAGGGGAAAATACTTATTTCTTGAGAAGTTACTCCCATCCAAAGCGATCAATAATTTAGCAGGAAGAATAATTTTTTTAATTGAAAATGTTGCCTATTTTGTAGATATATGGTCTTTGATTAATTACAGACCCTACGTTTAACTAGATTAAAAGTTTTAATCGAGTCCCACCACCATGCTTCATACCGTTTCAGACCTTCGCAGTGCTCCAGTTTCTCCGTCACCCTTGAGGAAAACCTCATCCAACCCGGATCCGGACATCTTGGTTCCCGGGACTCCAACCGTCGCGCGCTCCGGACCCCGGAGAAAGCTGGGCTCCCGCCATGGCTGGGGGATGGGTTTGTCCCGAGGGGGCTCTGGGGTCTCCCAATCGTTTAGTCCCGGCGACAACAAGACCCCGCCCCGCCAGCGGCTTCGCTCCAGTCAGAATAGCACCAACATCCTGTGGGAGGGGCCGGGGAGAGAGAAAGAGTCGCCTCAGGATGCTGCTTCCCTGACCAGCCAGGAGAGTATTGATGAGGAAGGAGCAAAAGGTGAGGAAGATGTGCATCAAGTGTTGGTGTAAATGAAAACATTTATTAAATTAAATACGCTTTGTGATCTTTTCTTATTTTCAGACAATCATCACTCCATTGACGACAAATCAGCACAGGAGAAACCTACAGATGCATCTGCTGTAAACTGATGATATATTTTATATCGGGTCCAAACTGTCAATTTTCTCAAATATGATCTTTATAGAGTTTTTAAATACAAAATAAATAAATTCTTTAAGTGTTGCTGACTTGGAAATAAGTCATGTCTGTAAATCTCTTAGTTAAACGTCACAAGTGTCCCACACCTTGACTCTTTAGTCTCTAAAATAGAAGCCAGAGAGCCCAGCCTCCATGCAGAGCCAGATGTCTGTACTTGGACATCTGGATCTGCATGAAAATTTAACAGCTTTTCTTTTACATCCACGCTTCAGATCTCCACTAAAACTCTCCCTGCAAACAGAAAAGAAGCAGCACAGCTTAGCTGGTTAAAGCAGCAGTGAAATGTATGTTTTACAGCAGATAAAAACAGTTTTATCTGCTGTAAAAGATTACAAAAAAATGATGTTTAACTTATATAAAAATAGTTAAGTAAAACTTCGTCTAAGTTGATGTGTTTCGGTTTGGGCATATGACTTTCTTTACAGACAAGTCGTCCAACTTTCATATCTAATTTAATTTGATGAAACATTGCAGAAAAAAGTAGCTTCTTATCACATTTAATTGTTTAAGATGCTCAAACAAATCTCTATAAAATTTACTTGCTTTATGCCAATAATTGACTGTGTTTCAGATCTCTGTGGAGGAATTTTGGCCCATTGCTCTTTGCAGAATTAATTCATATTGGATGGATTTTTTAAGGTTATATCACAGCGTCTCTATCAAATTTAAGCTCAGTGAATTCCAGTGAACTGGGATTGGATGCCACCTGACCAACAAATACAGTCGCGAAATTTCCTCCTAAATATTCTACAGCTATATTATGAGAGAATGGAAATGTTTGGGAACAACAGCAACTCAGCCACGAAGTTGTAGGCCACATAAACTGATGGAGCGGGGTCATCACATGCTGAAGCATACAGTGCAAAGAGGTCACCCACTCCTGCAGAGTCAATCAGACCCCCAAACTTCATGTGGCCTTCAGATTAGCTCAGTGAGCAGAGAGCTTCATGGAATTGGTTTCCATGGTGACCAGCTGCATCCAAGCCAAACATCACCAAGTGCAAAGCAAAGGGTCGGCTGCAGCGGTGTAAAGCACGACGCCACTGGACTCTAGAGCTGTGGGGGTGCGTTCTCTGGAGTGACGAATCTCGCTTCTCCATCTGGAAATTTGATGGGCGAGTCTGAGTTTGGTGGTCGCCAGGAGAACGGTACTTGTCTGTCTGCATTGTGACGAGTGTAAAGTTTGCTGGAGGGGTGATTATGGTGTGGGGTTGTTTTTCAGGAGCTGGGCTAAAGGAACTCTGAATGATTTAGCACACCAGAACATTTTGGACAACTCCATTCTCCCGACTTTGTGGGAACAGTTTGGATCCGTCTCCTTCCTCTTCCAGCATGACTGTGCACCAGAGCACAAAGTAAGACACGGTGTGGATGAACTGGACTGGCCTGCACAGAGTCCTGACCTTAACCCGATAGAACACCTTTGCAATAAAATAGATTGGAAATTGAGAGCCAGGCCTTCTCGTCCAACATCAATGTGTGACCTCACAAATGCACTTCTGGAAGAAAAACCCCCATAAACACTCCTAAACCTTGTGGACAGCCTTCTCAGAAGAGCTGAAACTGTCTGTGTGGACCACCGTCATAATCCTATGGATTAGGAATGGGATGTCACTTAAGCTTATATGTGAGTCAAGGCAGGTGAGCGAATACTTTTGGCAATATAGTGTGTCAGCTAAAAGTATACGAAAACAAACCTTCTAGGATATTGACAATGTGCTCCATCTAGCATGAAAGCTAAAGCTTGTTACCTAAACAGATATCTGTCAGGTTGACCAACATTATTTCACACTGTTCAGTTTAGAAACATTTGGTTTTAGGTAAAAAAAAATAGCTTTAAAGCTAATGGGAGGAAAGGATTTAGGGTTGGAAGAGTCCAAACTACACTGTCGCACTGAGAACATGACAAAGCTATTTTACTGTCTTACCTTTTCATAAGGAAACAAGAATTTACTGACTTGTTCGCTGACTCAAATATTTACTTTTGAGAGATGAACCAAGGAGCTTGAGCAATTTGACTGACTTTTTCAGATAATCCACGTTATTTTGCTGTTTATTCGAAAGGTTTTGAGAAATTCACTCGCTGCTTTGCAAATGTCGAGAATCATTAAAGAAATAAACCAAAGAGAAAGAGAAAAACTGTAAAAACAAATGGGCTGAAAATAAAACAGACTGTGTGTAACACAGTAAAGAAAATGTACTTTGCAAACAAATAGACAAAAGTCAAATGTCATGGTGTATTCTGGTTTAAATGCCAACGAATAAAACTGAGTTTTCAAACAGGTTTTGAAAATGTCAAGTGTTGGCGAGGTCTCCATGTGAAAGGGCAGGTTTGGGCCCGGCCTCAGTAAAAGGGTCTCTGCCTTAAAAACCAGGAGACTCTGGTCCGCTGATGTCAGCAGTCTTCAGTCAGCAGAAAGTTAAAGATCAATGAAGTGGGATGGTTCAAAAGAAAGTAAATTTAATGACAAGCCAGTGAAAGAAAGAGTCATGAGAGACTGTGGTTAAAAACCAAAGGCTGCTTAGGGAGTTTAACCTGTCACAAGTGAAAGCATTAAATAGTTTTCTGAAGATGAAGAAAGATCAGAAACAACCTGAAATTGATTGTTTTTTTATTTGTGGGGGAGACGTTTTTAAATCTTCCTGAATTATTAGCACAAACCTGAACTGGAGCAGCATTAGGAGCTCGTTAGCAGAGTGTTTTATAATATATAAATACTCAGTATTTATATATATATTATATTACAATAATATATAAATACTGAGTAGATTTAATGATAGTAGTTAAAGTATCAAGCGTGGTAATTTTTACCTTCAGTTTATAACCATAAAACGATTTCAACCTGACACATCGTCCTCATGTGGGCGGCCGTCGCCTCACGGAAACAAACTCCCAGAATCCCATTTGCCATAGATATAGTTGAACTAACTGTTAGATGATGGATTTTATTGAGTTACTCCAATTTCCAGGATGTCTGCTCTGTCCATCACCCAGGGTGAATTCTACGGTAAAACACAATTTAATAGCGACTCTATCTATATGTGTCTCATTGAGTCTGTCATAGAAAGTAGTTTCTATCTGTGGACGTGTTGCTGCATGTGCACAATACCGTATAATGTCTTGTTAGAAGGAGCGCCGCTAACAATGCCGGGGGTTTCTGCCACAGTCAGCGCCGAAATGATGTCGCTGCTTTGTCCGATACTAAAACAGCATAAAGAGAAGGAAAAGTTGGCCTTGAAGCCATTAAAGTAAGGAAGGAGAGTTGGAAGAGACAAAGGAAGGAAAGAAGGAGAAAATGGGGTAGGATATAAGGAGGGAAAAAAGAACAAGGGAAGGAAATAAGGACACAAAGAAGGAAGAATGGAAGGAAGGAAAGAATGGATAAGAGAATCAGGAAGGAAAGAAGATAAAGAAATGAAGAAAGGAAGGAAGGAAGGAAAGAAAAGAGGCAGGACACCAGTGTGCAAGGAAGGAAAGAACAAAAAGAAGAAAGAAATGAGGAATGAAAGGAAGGATGGACACAGGAAAAGGAAAGAAACAAGTAAGGAAAGGAAAGCGGGAAAGACACAAGAAGGAATTAAATGAAGGAATGGAAGGACATAAGGAAGACCAGAATGGACAGAACAAAGATTGAAAGAAAGGATAGAAGGACACAAGGCAGAAATAGAGGTTGAAAAGGAAGAGAGAAAGAAAGGACTCAGAAGAAAAGAAAGGAAAAAAGGGAAATGACACAAGAAAAGAAGGAATACAGGAATGGAAGGACAAGGAAGAAAAGAAGAGAAAGAATGAAATAAATCAGGATCCAAAGGAGCAAAGAACAAAAGGGAGAAATAGAGTTTAGTTACAAAGATGAAAGTTCAGAAAGATCTAGAGAAAGTAGTAAGGTCACAAGGAAGTGTTGGAGGAGGCAAGGACGACAGAAAGGCAAGGAAGGAGAGGACAAAGGAGGGAAAGTAGAACAGAATGATGAAAGGACCCTAAAGAGGGAAGGAGGGAAGACAGAAAGAAGAAGGGCAGATGAAGCACACAAGAAGGAAATAAAACCTGGAAATGCAAATATGTATTCCATACTCGATATTTCTCTTTTTCCTCATATTTAAGACGAGTCAGAAAATCCAGAAATAAACTGCAATCAGTTGATATTATTATTAAAATAATATATATTTTTTCCCAATCTGTACAGGAACCTGATCCACCTCTAAACTTGACCTTATAATAGTTTAAGAGAAAAGCGATTATTTATTCACAGCAGAACTGAAGTGAGTCCCTTTAGTTCCTTTTAATTGTTAATAGCGTTAGCATTGTGTTTATTTTTGTGCAACCTTCAGGAATTGCTGTAAGGCTTCATATCGACTCTGTAAATCCCCCAGTGGTCAAACAGCCGCTCTGCAGAACGCATGGAGTCTTAATTACAGACGCCTGCAGAGGAACCAGGAGTATTGGAGCGGATTCTGTTTGGTACATCATAAATAACACATACGAACCTCAGCCAAGGTGCTGGGAGAACTGAAAGACCTCGTATGCAAATTTTATTTGAGCATTAGGGTGTCAGTGTTTGAAGTGCTTCATCCATAAACCTTTACAGGCTTAGCTGGAAACGTTCCTGCTGTTTCTTCTGATCGCCACTTCTTAAACTTGGCTTATCCGAACTCAAAGGAGCGTGGCTTTAAAAAGATGGCCGTGTTTTTCCCACATTAGACATAGTTTTAGGTAGGAGTGGAAACCACACAGGGAGTGAGTAAAATGTTAAATATTAGAAGATAAAATCTGAGAACCAAGAAAGAAAATATTTTGTCTTCTGCAATCCTGTCTGACTGTGTGGGTCAGGAAGCAAACAATGCTAAATCTCTTTGTAACACCCAGATCTGGTCGGGGTACAGCTGGCCAAACAGGGAAAAACCCCACCAGCTGGCTTAGAAAGGAGGGCAATCCCATTTCATTTTAGGGCTCCGCTGAAAATCCAGCCATTGATCTATTTAGGAATGATCTGCCCCGCTGCTTTCATGAGCGTCCTCTTTATTTCCTTCCACTGCTGCACCAAATGGTGTCAGTGTAGAGCCGACCAGGCCTCTGTCAACAGACAGCCAGACGGACAGATGAAGAGGGAGGAATTAGGATGCAAGCTTCCCAAACGAGCAGACCTGAGAGGTCATTATGAAGCTATAAGTGCTCTCCTACGAAACAAGCAGCTTCTGCCTCCCAGACAAGGACAAGGACACGTCAGCGTTTCCCCCGGTTCTTCTCTTGATGATTGTAAGAGACAATAGCAGGTTCTCGGAGGCCTGCCCTCCCCAAGCACATCCTGAATTATGATTTGCAAATGACAAATGGATCGCTAATACAATTCATGAATTATGTAGTTGTCATGGTGACATTAATCAAAAAACAGACTCCCTTTCTCGGCTCTGAATATTGTGTTTATGGAATTGAGATGCATGACGGGAGCTGCACACCGAGCCGCCTCACTGAACGCAGGGCAAAGCGAAAGCAAGATATTGGTTCTGCCAGTCACTCAGAGGCTTATTATGAGTGCGATGCAACAATCACACGCCCTCAGGCACACAGACAGACAGCCCCCACAGAGGAAAAGCTGAAGTGTGAAGCTATAAACTCGGCAAAGCCTCGTGCAAATGTGTTTGCTGGTTATTTTACTAAATTTAAACACAGCATCTCGCAAAAGTTTCTCGCTTTTTGCAGTAGATTGTTTTATTTAGATTTTATGTGAAAGTGCATTATAAAAGGAAAATTACAAGATTTTTTAAAATGTTGTTTCAGTGAAAATCTAAAAAGTGTGGCATGCTTTTGTAATCTCTCCCAATTATTCTGAGAATATAATCTAGTCGGCTGCAGAAGCTATCTATGAGCTAAAGTTGTGATATTTAAAGCAGAGTTTGGCTTTAAAACAAAAATCCTGATCGTTGAGTATCTCATGAATGCTTCATCTGAAAACATGGCTGCCACTGAAACGGAGAGGAACTACGACCAAGAGGCTCATGGTGACTGAACAGATCAACAAATCAAGTGGAAGAATCTGTCATCAGGACAACCATTGACAAAAGAACATAAAAAATGTTCCTTTCAGTTTGTTTTTCTTGTTAAATAGTAATAAATTCACTGGTTCTTAAAGACACTGCTCCAGAAATAACGAAAAAAAGAAAAAACCGAGCTCAGTAGTGGGGTCCATTTTCCACATGAACAGATGCCAATGAAATTCTGACCAAACAACAGAAGGTGTGAAATCAAAATTTGGCTTGCCAGCCCAACCTTTCAGTGTAGCAAGGAGAAAAACAATTAGCAGCTTAGTTTAAGTGGAATGTTGCTCTGTTGATTCAAACACAAATGCAACATTTCTTTAAAAACATCTACTGTATCTCTGTCCTTCAGCTCTAGAAACACACACAACGCCGTGTCCAACCACCCCAGAAAAACCCAATAAAACTCAAGACAATACAAGGTTCTGTGCTTCATGAGACGCTTTATCAAGATAATAAAAAAAGATATCAAACTGACTCATTTGTCACTTGATCTCTGTTTATCCAGCACAAAAAGTGTAGAAAGCTTGAAGCAACACGAAGTCAGACACAAAGAAGCAGAGTGTCGGGGTTCCTTGGGAAGGAACTCTGCCACAAAATGAGTGATTGAACGTTATCTCCAGCTCTGATTCCTTAAGCGATGAATGATGGATGGCTGCCTTGGCTGGCATCATTGCTGCATCTCAGGAGTCTGCTCAGCTGATTAATTATTGAGCACCTGAGGGGAGTAACAGGATCGGTAAAAATCGCTTCTCAACCGTCTTTTTCAACGTTTGTAGCCTTCCTTTACGTGTAAAGATACCTCTCTGGATTTCCTTTTTCTATCCAAACATACTATTATTTATTTATTTTTTAAGTTGTCTCGCCCCACCTCCGTATCCTCCATGTTTCTTTTTTTCCTTTTTTTGCCTTCCCCTGCTGACGTACCTCCAGTCCTGGCTTGAGCTATCAAATTTTAATCACTGTGTCTCACTAAAGAGTCTCCAGCGACCAAAAGCCTCGTTTAAACCACTTAGTGTGCTGACTGAATGGGGCAGACATCCTAAATGCTCAGAGTTGCATTAGGCTTTTGTTTGTGAACATCTGAGATCAATCTCTGCAACCGAATCCAAAGTTCCTCTTTAACCCTTACTTGCTTTTTCTTTGCCGCTCAGGACATTTAAGGTAAATCACATCTTCATTAGTGTTTTCATTAGGCCATAATCACTAAAAGTAACAGAAATAATTGCTTGACTGTTTTTTCTTCTTTTAATATTAAACATATAAATTTAAATTTTGATGTAAACAGATGAAAAATCTAGATTTCAAATCCTTTACTTGCAGCAGTGGTTTGTTGATCCTTCTTTGTTTTTGTGCTGGTTATTTTCTGCAAAAATAAACAAAAGGAAAACCAGGAGCTGGGATGTGTTTCTTGTTTCTGCTGCACCAAACCCTCAACCAAAACGTGACATCAAACCTGATCCACTCACCAAACCATGATTTATGTGTGTTGTTCATCATCAATTTTCTCCACTGCTTCTTGTGACTTTAAATTAGGAGCCAGGGGGTAACACTGGAGAAAAGAAAGCACTTCAAACCAATTGCTCAGGGCAAGGGGTGAAATGGGATTTGGGCTTGGAGAAAGCACAGAAAACTAAAACATAACTGTTAGTCAATACAAGCTGATAATTCTTGAATTTCTTTAAATATCTGCCCAGTTGATATGAAGAGACTGAGTTCCTCCAGCAATGCGGTGTCAAACTCAGGGATGCGGGCGTAACTAAATTAATATTTTGCTTCTGGCGACAGAAATCAGGGAGAAAGTCATTGAGAGTGAACACAATGCAACTGGATGGAAGAAATAACAAGTACCTCTCAGTGAGTGACCCTGCGACCTCTCCTCCTCGCAAACCTATCAGAGTCTATGTGCTTTCGCCGGGCTTTTACTCAATGAGGTTAACCCAGAGGTGAGGCTGCTCCTCTATAACTTCCATCCATCTATTTCTTCTTCTCCTTCTGTTTACCTCGTACTCCCCCTCGCCTTTGTTTCTCTCTGGTGGCCTTCATCTCTCTCTCTCTGGTTCATTCAGGATCCCTCCTCCTCCTCCATTAATAGTTTTTTCCCAGCTCCTAACTCTCCCTCTTACCTCACCCACCATGCACTCCCTTTCTCTCCTCTAGTGTATTAAGGGGCTTTGACGCTCTCAGTAAAAGCTGATTTATTCTCTGGGTGGTATCGATCGGTTTTTGCATTAAAGATTATAATTCATTACCCCGGCCCCTTTTAATACATTAAACACTCAAAATAAAAACAAAACACACACAGTCTGCCACACACACGCACTAGACTTTTGGATGTCCCCAGGGTGCTGGAAAACACTCTGGTCAAGACGCCTCCTGCGTATTCCTGGTTCCCACAGCGCCCCCTGTCTGTGTGCGTGTGTGTGTGTGTGGACAAGCAGGTATAGTCCCTTTATGGAGACAAAACAAATGTACCCACAATATATCTTAATTTTAAGATGAAAAATAAACAAAACTTCTTATTCTTCTTGTTTGAAGAAGAATAAAAAGTCACCAAAGTCGTCAAGCAGAACACTTTAGCAAGCTTTTTCTACTCTCTTCCAGAATGAGTTGTTTCGTTTCATGGCCTCTTGTCTCTTTAGATCCAAATACGCTGCTGCTGGCCACGCCCCCTAACTCAACTCAAACAGATGCACTAATGGTGTCTGAATGGTAAGCCAACAACAAACACTTGTCCTTTCCAGCAGTTATTGTACAGCGCAGACAGCTGTGAAACCAGCTGACCAAAGCTTCTGGAACTCAGACTTGGTTGCTAGGTGACGGACTGGCATGGCTGGGGTTGCTAGGTGACTGGCAGTGCCTGGCGAAATTCAGCAGGTTTGCCAAAAAACAACTCATTGGCCAAAACATGGGCTTTTTGTAAGTACTTGGGATGTTTTTAGAAGCAGCAGAGACAGAAGGGGAAGCACAAAAACATGAAAATGTGAATTTCGCATAATACGTCCACATTAAAGATAAAAATAAAAAATCACGGACCTCACTCACTTCAACGTATGTAAACATACATTTTGAGTTTTGCTCAGAAATGAACCACACTTGGCGTCACATCATTAAGTCTATGAAGTGTTGTATTCTGTATGTGTGCTTCCCAGTCAAATTTAAATATTACTATAAATAACTTTTACAGTAATTTTAAAGGATTTTTTTGCAGCTTAATTTTTCCCTAAGCTTTATAGGGATGAAGGTTCAAAACCCTGCATATATTGTAACTGTGTCACCTAATCAAGTTGAACAGCCATGACGGCCACTGGAAGTCAAGTATTGAACTGTGATTGTTTTCCCAAGTTATTTTAGCCAGTAAAGCCAAGGCATTGCTGCAGTATTTCAACAAATTTCATGTGCAATATGTGGCCTTTTTAATTAGCGAGCTGGAGAAAGTGTAACATATGCAACCATGCACAGATGTGGTGTAACTGGGGTTATAGCTGCTGTTTACGATATGCTGACTTTTACTTCCTTTATTTTATTTACTGTGTTTACAAGCTATAACTAAAAAACTATTTTGCTGGTTCAGATTTTTCGTTCTTCGGTTTTTGCCTCAGAGGAATTACTTATCTGAGACGAAGAGCATTCAGAAAACTTTATTTGCCTACTGACAATTACTGCTTATTGGGTCATTACCATTAATTGTTTTGTTGATCTCATAACAGCTATAATTCACTAACAGGTTTACACAAACCATTAAGATCTTTCTGAATACAAACCTTTGAGTGAACCTCAAATTTAAACCCTAAGTTACCAACTGATTTTGATAAATTGATATAGGCTTTACATTTTACTTTATCTGGTTCTCATTTGGGCAGTTCAGTAGACCCAAAGGTTTTTAATGTACAGTCTGTGTTTGATGATTACTTTTATTTTCCATTTTATAATGAAATCCAGTTTACTGAGCGACCAGATGATGCATAAGGAAATTATACACCATGATCCTCTTTATATGAAAAGCATGAACAAACAAACTGTAGGCATCTGCGCTGCGGTAGGATAATTTAAATTAATTATGTTTTTCTTTTTTCATCATCAGATTGGATGGATTGGCAAGGATTTAAAAAAGCAACAAAGCAAACAGACATTTTCGTTTTTCAGCATCAAGTTTTTGAAAGTAATTAAAGAGTTTTGAGTTCTAAGTTAAAATATAAAATAAAACTTGTGGAAAATGGGAAACATTAAACACAAACCTTCTACCTCTGATGCACTTCTGCTTTAGGTTTTGCTCCAATTACAAATATTACCAGTCACCTTTATCTGCGTCTGAAGGCACCATAAGAACATGGATCCCTTCCAAACAGGTCAAGGTAAGGATCTGTGTGCGCCCTGCGTCCACTGCCCTGTTTGTCAATAACCTCGCCTCTGTGGGATAGTCAGGATTTAAGAAGCACCATGTGTCCCTTATTGATTTTACCCCAAATGGCCACACCAATTCCCTGCACAAAACAAGATTGCCCTTCCCCACTGACTTGACTGATTGATTTTGTATGTTGGCTGTGAGGACTTGAGGAGCAATCCCTCTGATTTTCCCTCCTTGCACTGTCACTCTGATGGACAATTTCCCTCTCCATCCATTGCGCTCCCCGTCTCTCCGCTTTCTCCTTCCATTAAAGACTCCTCCACCTCTTAAGCTCTAACTTCTCTCCATCCTACCCCCCCACTCTCCCTCTCTTTCTCTCTGACAGGCTTTCAGACAGTAAATCAGAGACATTGATCCAGCGCAGCGCCCAAGTGTCCTGGATTCTGCTAAAGAGCCATTTTCATTTCACAAGCAGTTTACTGGCCTCGCCACCCCCCACCCGTAAACATCGCTCTCCGCCCTCTTCTCTCGCTCCCTCCATCACGGCCTCATCCATACGCATCAGCCGTCTCACCGAGCTGCTGGATGCTCATCCGCTCTGAGTGCCGGCTGCTGCTGCAGACTCAATTTTCATACAACAGAAACACCTTTGGAAGGCCTGGAAGGTTTCGTTAATAATTCAGCACACATAATCACATATTTGTATCGCTCACCACACCTCTTCAGCAGCCGGGCGTTCAGCAGCTACGTCCTCTGGTATCAACAGTTCTGAAGGCACTCCGGTGAGGAGCAAATCATCCTCACCGGACTGAGTTTGACATGAGCCAAGTAAAGAATTGAGTTCCTACTTTCCAGACTGGTTTTCGCTCTTCTCCAATATGAACTCTGTACTTTTCTATAAAGGTAGTTTTTCAATCTGAGTTTTATGGCTTTGAAACTCTGGAGAAAAAGCAGCCCAGAGCTGCTGGTGTATTACAAGATTTATGCCTTTTCTACACTCTAAACATCACAGTACTGACATTTATGTCTGCACTCTGGAGGAATAACCTCAAAGAATGCTTGAATTTTGATGCGACCTGGTAGAAAAGTCTGAAAATGATTGTGAGTGAGAATTAAATTATTTCTGCATGCATTTCTGTGTCCATTGTTTTCTGCTGAAGCTGCAAGAATTATAAGTATTTCTGGATTAATCACTCATGAATATGCTTTGTAATACAAAATAGGCACAAATGTGACCAAACGTATGCTTCACATATCTGTGTCGTTGGCTGTGGAGGATTGTAAATGCTGGTAACTTTTGAAATCATTACTAGAGGAACATTTTCTGCCTGCGCTGATGAGGCGTGCGCCACAGCAGGGACACGATGAACCGTTCCCTCCTATTAAACACATTCAGACTAATTTATCTGAATTCCTCAACTAAACAACCTTTTATAAACCATAAAACAGCTTTTCAGTTGGGTTGAGGTCAGGGCATTAATAAGAATATAATAAATATGTCATTTCATTTTTAAGCTATAAATTGAATCCCATATTTGTGATTTTTTAATAAGTTATTTACGTAGACCCTCAACCAAGGCAGAGCAGTGGCGCAGTGCCTGACGGATGCTGCCTCCATGTTTACTGATGGGAAACAGAGTTTAATGTTCCAGTTTAAACTAAGATGTTTACAGGAAACCTAAGACATGCCAGGAATATTTTTCTGTTTGTTAGAGTTTGGTGTGTTGACGAAAGCCCTTCTTCAGCTCAGTCGAAACATCAACTCCATTCAGCAGTCAGATTATTGCTGTTTTGGAAAGCTGGACTTCAGCTCTTAATTAAATAAAGACAGATAAGAACAGGTCTTCAAAGGCAGTTTATTTCTTACTGGTAAGGAGAACAGGTCAGCACCCCTCAGGGTATGAAGAAGCGCAGAGTCAAACTGCACTTATACACATCTTCACCCTTGCCAAGCATGAAACACTCTTATCGCTCACACATATGGATGTACCATCACCTCCTGTAGTTTGCTTCGAGTGCTGACACAAGCTTCTTCCAAAACAAGTTTCCTCACTGCGTCTTATGCAAAGCATGGATCACCCGAGGGTCAGATGTCCCAGACAAAACGTGCAGTTGTTCTTTATTCCTGCATCTGTTTCCTGCTATGCAAGTAAGCGAGCCTTGGGTCAAACTTTTCCATTAGCACATAACTATAAAATCATAACATTTTGCGACTTTTTAGAGTCATATTATTCAGATTAACATCTCTGAATATACAACATGTTGAAGCAGATGAACTACAGCAGCAGAAGACCACACTAGGTGTCACCCGTCAGCTAAAAATGTTCAGTGAGTCTCGATTTCTGCGACAAAATTAAGACAACAGGGAGTATGTGAACATGAACGAAGTCTGCCTCGTAACAAAAGTTCAGGCTGTTGGTGGCTCCCTTTGCTCAAACACTATTAGTACCAGTAGACATGGTTTAAAAGATCACATCCATCCTACCTGATGATGGTCATATCTGTCTGTTATGGAGCCGAAAAGACTGGAGTTGATCAGGACGGCCATCTTTTTCCTGGGATGGCCTCCACTCTTTACCCGGTGACAAGAGACAGAAGGACAGAAGCCACACTAACATCAGTCCTGGATGATGTCTCTCACTCCATGCATGACTCCATAACTGAACTCAAAGCTCCTTCACTGATCAGCTGCAGTTTTCAAAATGTAATTCAGAGCATAGATCTTCCTCCCTGTAATCAACACGACTCAAACTCAGCGCATAAAACATAAGCAGATGTGTAGAGCAAACCATATATTTAATTGCTGAAGCCGTCCATTTTCAGTGTGGCGTTAACTTTTTATTCATAAACTCATTATGTCCAATCAACCAGCATTTAATGCAGCATTTGGGCTTTACAGCATGTTCATCTATTTTCTGTTCCTCTGACTGTAAATTTTTATGCAGTGGTTCTTACTTTTAGATGAAGCTGCAAACCTGACTGATTAAGGTGTTTTTGTTTTAATGTGAAAACTTTTAACATTAAATCTGTTCATGTTTATGAGTCTCTATACAAATGTCGTTCGAAGGCACTTTATAATACCAAAAGATCAAGTTTGTCATACTGAGTAAAATTAGGCCCAAGTTCAGCTTTGATTAAATCAATCACATTGCAACACTCAAATTAAATCCCAGATATAGTGCAGTCTAGTTCAATTGATCCTATAATGATAATTGATAATCGCATCAGCTGCATTTCCATTGTAAATGTGTTCAAAACTTTATCAATATTAAGCTGAGAAAAAACTATTTAGCAATTTTGGTGTTCCAATTAAATAAGAAACACAATTAAAATCATGCATGAATAAGTTTGTTCATGCAATAAGTAACTAAAAAACATGCTGCACCATCATCCTCACTTCTGTCATCCTCTTCTTCGTTTCTGTAGTAACACCCGAACGCTGATGACATTTGATGGACTGAAAAACCACCTTATCCTAACGCAAAAACTTTTTATCAAAAAATGTTTTTTTTTTAATCTGGCATGTTTCCAATATGCAAGTTGTTCTTTTTGGAATTCCTACTTTAAGGCCAATGGAAATGCAGCTACTGATTTTGCAGCAGTCCCTGCTCCACGTCAAGCATGTGGTGACATTGGAGAGGAATGACTCCCATTTAACAGGAGGAACCTTCAGCATATCCAGACACAGTAGAAACAGACATCTGCTTGACTTTCTGAAGGTCAAAAGGTCACCCAAACAAAGAAACACAGACCCAGTAGCACTTTCCACTGGAAATAGTACAAGCAGTAAACAGCAGCAAAACTCTTTTGATGGTCATAATAATCAATAAGAAAATACAAATAAACAAGAAACATAGCAGAAACATTTTACTAAGGGGGAAAAACCTGACCAAACCAATCTGGCCTTTCTAAAGAAGCAAATGCATCCTAAACATTTTCCCATCCTTTGTGGTTTTTGTGTGAACATTTAGATCTGTTCACCACTCCTCCATATTTCCTCTATTTGCATATTTTGACTCTGCTTTCTTTCCAGACTGACAGCGACTTTGATTCTCGTCCGTTTTTTAATTTCTTTAGATGGAAGAAAAATGTGTTGGTTATTGATTTCTTTTTAGCCAATTTCATGCTGACAGACAGGTTCAATTTAACTAATCTATGGCAGTAAATTAGTTAATATAGCTCTGGAAAAAATTAACTTAAAATTGACCAGTTTCTTTGATTTTATTCTTTAAAGGTATATGTTTGAGTAAAATGGACATCGCTCTTTTATTCTATAAACTAATGGCAACTTGTCTCTGAAATTCCAAGCAAAAATTTAGTATTTATTTGCAGAAAATGAGAAATGATCAAAATAATGAAAAAGATGCAGTGCTTTCACACCTCACATAATGCAAAGAAAACAAGTTCATATTCATTTAGAAACAACAATACTAATGTTTTAACTGAGGAAGAGTTCAGAGATCAATGTCTGGTGGAATAACCAGAAGGTTTTCAATTTCCAGAGCTCTATGTCAAACATGAACAATAAAAAGTATTGGTATCTGTATTGATAATGGCAATCCTGCATTTTCTGAATTGACTTAGTTACTTTCTGACAAGTTGAGCATCAAAAGAAGCTTTTTTGAAAGATTTTGAGGTACCAGTATAATCCACAACCCAATCAGGGAAGTGATAGTCCTTCAGCCGAAACTTTGCCACAGAAACTCTTCCCTCCTTCACAGTACTTTATCCTGATCTCTCCAGCGCTCATCATTCTGTACAGCACTGCAGAGCGGAGACGGATCCCATGTGTCGTCCTCCACATCATCCGTCTTAGGGCCATAACACTCGGGACCCATAGGATGTGTTGGAGTCTGGCTGGGTGGGGTGGATGAATGATTTCCTGGAAATAACAATAAAAACTTGTGAAATGGCAGTCAGAGATTGCCTCACTACTGCAAACCCAGGTGATAATGCTGTCAGCATGGAGACATGCATTCCTGATCACACCCTGGAGACTAACCCGGATGACAAGGAGTGAGAAGACTTCAGCGTCCTGGTTTGCAGCAGAATGAGGGAATAAAGACAAGAAAAAAGGACACTGATGGATTTAGGCCTCAGATTGAGGGTCCCATCTTTAACCACGACTGGTTTGTGGCTTTAAATTAAAGTGAAAAAGGGAAGCTTGAGATTTATAGTCAGGTTAAGTTGTAGAAATGGGATTCACAGTTAAACTCTGCAGCTTTATTTGACATCTTTATCTCTCACAAATTTGCACAACAGATTCCTGGAAGTTTTTAATTGACTGTTGCTCTTTAGTATATCAGCATTTATAGCTATAGTTAAAAAAAATGAAGCTCAACATAATAGTTTTGCCAGAGTGCTTTCATGAATGAAACTCCCTTATTTTGTGTAGGTTTATATTTGAAGATTCATGTCTCTGTGTGGTTTAGGAAATTCAAACTTGTGTATCCAATTCTTGCTTTTGAGATTCAGGTGAAGATCTTTGCTTATAAATTAAGTCTGAAGAGTCTAAATAAATGATTAAAATGCCTAAAATGAAGAGGACATTCAAGCCGATGGAGAGTTTTTGCTGATTGGAACTGTAATAATGATGAAATGTGTGTTATTTTGATGCACTTTGAAGCAAGAGGTTTCAAGCACATCCATAACAGATTTTATTAATTTAAATTAAGAATTAGATTGGGCTGGAGAAAAAGCTTGATTCAAGACCACTCGTTTTTGTATCATGGACAAAAGATTTGTGCAGCCGTCAACTCATATTTCTATTTATCAGAGGTTACTGGTGTGAAAATCTCTCAACCCTGATTGATGAGCTGCTCCTTTCAGAAAGAACAAATTGCATCAAGATAAACTCATTTATTGTAAAGTTCTTCTTCCATTTATAAAACTTTTATGCCAATAAATCTTTACTTATTTACTTGTCTGCTACACATATTCAGAGATACGTTTTGTGTCACCTTGTGCGACGATTGACGTTTTTTTGTGCAATTATCTGACAAAAAATCTGCATATAAATGAATTATCTCTTCACAGTCCGATTAGCTGCGCTGCCCAAGCGTGCACAAACACAATGAGCAGCTGAGACACAGCATGAGAAGAGGGAGAAAACACATCAAGAGAGCTTGTTGTAATAAAAACCATTCAGCAAAACTGCTAATGGGCAAAAATCACGTCGTTTTGCATACAAAGAGCTTTTCTGCAAAACCTGAAACAGCAGGAAGACACTGATTCCGAGTCAGAGTCGCTTAGATTAAAATGACAAAAGCAAAATATTGGAGAGGAACAATTTTCAAGTTTATTCTGGTGGAAAGAGATAAAACAGCAAATATTTTAAGACGCCAAAGGATGTTGAGAGGGAGGTAACTTGTTAGTCTGCATCAAAGCCAGCAGGTTTAATGACTGTTCATCAAACACAGGAGCATACACTGCTGTTAGCACATTTTCAGAGGCTTTTCCACTTGAGCTTTTCTCCTGGGGGTGTTAAACTGGAGCAGACACACACACACACACACACACACACAGGTGAGCCGGCGGGGCCGCGGGCAGCAAGTAATTTCCAGGACCTACGAGATTATCAGCACACGTTCTAGAAGATGGCAGGGAATCAGCCTTCAAGTTACCAAAACAGTTAGCGTTAATTGGTCTTCATCTGTCATCTCAAACAGAGTCGAGGACGGCTGGAGACGGAGAGGGGGAGCGGAGGACGAGGAGGGAGAGGGATTACTGACGGGACAGTGATGAAAATTGGTGGCGGGATAATGAGTCTCGTTGTCTTTTCATCCTCTCATCCTGCGTGTCTCTTGCTCTCATTATTCAGAGTAACTGGTTGGAGGGAGGCTTCACAGTCTGCTGCTTATTAAAAAACCCACAGCTCTGTTAGATGAGTTCATCAGTCTCTCCATCCCTCTCATCCCCCTCCTCCATCCTTCCATCCATCTGACCGCAGGCGCTGCATCTATACCCTCCTCCTCTCTCAGTATGAACTCCTACATCCTTCCTCTGATTCTTTATCCCTCGCTCTTCCATCTGTTTATTTTTTCCACCATCCTGTAGAGCCGAGCAGCGAGTCGGAGAGCTGCTGCTGCTGATGATGAAGATGATGATGAGGCCTCTGAGCTCCAGACAGGGAGTGAATCAAAGAGCTCAGGAGAGGAAAAAGACAATCCCTTTGTGACAGATGAGGCTTTTATATAAAATATGGGGCCTTCTCCCAATTTCCTGTTTATATTCTTTGTAGTTTTCCTCCCCGCAGGTCCACCTCTCTTCCTTCTCGTCCTTCCTTCCCCGTGTGTCTGTGCCACCATGGCAGATTGCTTGGAATCAATAAAGATGGTTGTTGGCAGACGAGAGTCGTGGGGCGGGACGGTGGCTCGCTAAATGCTCATTTTGCCTCGCACAAATCAACACCTGCGTTGAGGCCGACATGTGACGGCCGCGCTCTGCAACAATTAAAAACTCGTACAAATGTGCTGTGGGGAGAGGCTTGATGGCGCTTGCATGAATGTGCATATGGTGCATTTTGACAGGCAGGCAGGGTGGATGGGATTTAAACAGCACAGAGACAGGAGGGAAATGGAGGAGGAGGGATGGGCTGTTACAGGGGATGATCAGGGACTGCTGACTGTTCAGTTCAGTTTCACTTTTTAATTTAATTTATCCAGAAGGTAATTACTGCAGGGTGTCTGGAATACAGAGTTTCACCCATTTTAATGTAGACGAGGCAGAAAAATCCACAAACCAAATAATTTGCACTGGATCCAACCAGTGGAAGTGTTGGAATAAAGCTGAAGCCCAGGTTCATTTAGCAGCGACTTCCAGCTTTGTTTGCATTGTTGGGTGAGGCATTTCTCACGTTCCCGTTGTAAATACTTCATAGATTATCTATGGGTCAGAGGAGGCTGCTGGTTTGTTGAGTTTGATGACATGGCTCCCCAATATGGCGGACAGATTCTGACATAATTAGCAGTAAACATAGAAATAAAGAAATGGCTTGATAAAGTAATTCAAGTGCCAAATATTGCATCCAACAAATAAAAAGCAAGAACTTTACCAACTTATGTGATTCTACAGTGTGATACAAATTAGTATTTATCATTGTGAACTGTATTAATAGTGACGTGACCATTCAGACTGCAGACATTATACAAATTAGTTCCACATATAGAAGATCAGATTCTTTTTTTTTTTTCGGTGTGAAAAGATCAGAACTGGGAAGTTCGGACTGCAGTGAAAAAGTCCGATAAGTGTCGCATATGGGTAGGCCTGTCACAATAATCAATAAATAAATTAATCACATGACAAATTAAACCAAACTCAATTATTTCCATTGCCATGATTTATCATTTATTTTCTCGTTCTACCAAAAACTGGATGATAAAAGTCTTCAGTTTGGTGTTTTGGTCTCAACTAAATTTTATTTTAAAGGACAATTTTGTGTAAAAAGATTTCAAAATTCATTTTATTTGTTGTTTTATTTATTTATTTTGGATATTTAAAATGTCTTCCAGTTCCAGTGTTAAATGTTCATTAGGATGTAAAGTTTACTGATCTTTTGTGCTCTTGTATTTATTTTGCCATTACCATTAACTTAAAAATTCTCTCAAAACAACGATATTATCATTTATCGCAATAACTTCTGGAACAATTTATCATCCGGCAGAATGTGTCATTGTGACAGGCCTGCATATGGACAAAAAACAAAACAAAACAAAGGATTTGGATTGCATTTGCCTTCTGTGTTTTATCCACTTGGTGTTTTTCAGCTCAGCGTTTCGCATCTCTGTCTTCATTGTGTTTATTGTAATACAGTTTTAACTACTGAATTCCTTCTTGTTATACATACTTTTCATTTCAAGGGAGCGAGTAACAAACAAGAATGTTTTGATTTTAATTCCTTAAAGAAACAGCAATATAAGCCAGCTGTGGGGGGAGAACTATTTTCAGGCGTTAGCTGAGACTGAATGTCGTCCGACTGTAAATTGCTTTCCACTGTGCAGTTCACTGTGCTTGATCTTGGGCTTTGTAGTTTTGTCAAAGTGTAATAATGCTTAAATTCCTCAGCCAGAACTACAACACAGGAAAAAATAATGCAGCGAAAGCCAAATGACCAAAGTTTACATATTTAACATCCAACAAAAGGTAATTTAAGAGACTTCTATGAAATGTTAAGGCTTTTTAAAGGCATAAAATTCAGACTATTATGATCAGTATTGTTGTTTTTAAGATTCCCTGTCAGCATCAGGAAGAATAAGTACAAAATATATTGTGTTTGGAAAACAAAATGTGTTCTGGATTGTTTTTAATCCTTTTTATATAATACTTTTTATATAATATGATAATCCTGTCCTTTATCAGCCCCTCTACAACCTCAAAATTTAACAACAAGCATCAAAACCAAAGCTGATCAATTATTTTAAAAGCCTCTAAAACTCTTTCCTTCAATAAATGATTAGTTGCTTTCATATAAATTTGGATATGGACACAGAAGCCTTAAAAAAATTGCAAAGTGCTGCATTTAAGTTTGACTTGACAGTAATTCAGATTTAAAGTGGGTGAGCTCAGCAGCAGTTCGACTAAAAGACGTCTTCACCTCAAACATTCATCAGGTGATGAAGACAAACAACTTTTGGAGGACAAAATGATGAGTTGTAATTACTTATGCAGTTCAGATAGCTTCACATCTTAACACAATTTTTCCCCTTAAAATATTTTGCAAATATATTCAAAATAAATTAATAGATGTGAATAAGTATACGCAGATTTTGCCCTGAGGTCATGATGGGGTGTTGTGTGTAACGTCATCGAATTACGTTTATTACAATCATCTATTGAAACGTGTAAGAGTAACTTGTAATAAACTAAACCCTCTTCGAGTATTTATTGTCCCTCTCATCCGGCCTCCTGCACAGAGCGATATGAGACAATGAAGAAGCAAATATTAATGTGAAATGCCTTCCCAGTGGCCTCCTGACTCATTGACTCATATCACATCCAGAGGAATAATCACTTCACACACAAGAGGCCTGTGAGGTTTGCTTTATTAAGCTTCGTCGTGTTTCTCACACACACACACACATTTAATTGGAATCCAGATGCAGACGCGTACAGGACACGTGATTCATGGGGGGGTTGAGCAGCGGATCGCAGGTTTAACGCAGCTTTAGGGAGATTTTCAATAAAAACAGTTAACATCATTTCCCACCTTAATCACAACACCTCTGAAGCAGAAAAAAACTAATCAACATGTGAGAGAAAGAAGCAATCTCGTTGCAGGAGAAGGTCTTGATCTGGAGGAGGGATCTGGATGTGGCGGTGCGTATCCACAGCAACCGAGTCTCAGAAATCCTCTCGTTCAGAGCTTGCTCCTGACAGTGGCCTCTGTGGGGGCAAGCAGAGAAATATTGGAAACTGTAAAACAAGTGAAGTGGACATTTTACCCAGGTCACACAGCGGTTTATGGCGCTTTGGCATTTAGGAGCGTCTGCTTGCCACTGCTAGCGAGGATTAGTCACTCTCGATTCAAAACATGCAAGCGCACGAACGTACATCAAACGGACAGCCAGCGTGGGCAGCGCGCGCCAGGTGTTCGAGACACATTAGGTTTATGGAGGAGGCTTGGAGGCCTGCCTGCAGCCGCTCTGTCACACAGGCAGACGGTTCTGGTCCATCTACCCGCTGAGCACCATTCAGCGCTGCTAAAAAACCTGCAGCATGTCCATTAGAGTGGAAGACAGCGAGCTTTTTAAAGAAGCACACCTGCAATTTCTGTAATTCAAAGGAGCCAAAATGAGACGATTTCATGCATTAACACGTTGTCTGTCTGTCTGTCTGTCTGTCTGTCTGTCTGTCTATCTGTCTGTCTATGTTATTTCAGATTCCTTTTAAAGGAGCAGTATTATGTATTTTCCATGCACATATTGGCATTTTATAGCACAATCAAGTAACTATGTTAACTTCAGGTTTTATACAAATACTATAAATATGGAATGTGACTTTAAAGAAATTTGACTTTGTAATTTTACACCTTAAAAGTCTCTTTAAAAACTCCTTCCCTTTCTGAAGCTCTGCCTTCAGGAAGTCATCACAACATGGTTCCTCTATTAACCCCTAAATAACATTTAACCAGCGTTTCACTGAGAAGCAGCTCCTCTAACGAGCTCAGCAGAGGCTCAGTTCCACCTGGTGTTTGCTAATTTCTGCTGGCTAGTCTGAAGGAGCTGAGTGGAGGAGGTCTAGTCTGTGAGGCGGGAGCTCAAACTGCAGCTCTGAGGAGGAGCTTCATCCTCGAAGGCGGGCTCGGTTCACTCAGGTGTTTTGCTCAGGTGAATGGTTGCCATGGAGACTGAAGGATTTCTCAAACTTTCATGAAAGGATCAAAACAACACTCCAGATTTGTTTTTGATGAGGGAACAACGTTATAAAATGATGTAGAGCTCAAAAAAGTCCTTTCAAATATTTTATAAATTTGAAAGAAAGAATAATGTTATATAAGAAAACAAATAATTTGGAGTTACGTTTCTACAGAAAAATCCACAAACATGTGAACCCATGAAGACAGCAGCTAGTCTCCAAATTATTCATATTCCTGGCTTGCTAAGGTTTAAAGTTATCTTTTAGTTTCACCAAGATGTTTCTTCAGACATTCTGTATCAGCATGGCCAGTGAAAACTTGAGTCTGATAGAGAATCTGTAGAGGGAGCTGAAGATCAGGGTGATGGTATGGAGTCCTTCCAACCTTAAACACTCGAAGCTCATAAACACAGAGAAATAGTTAAAATAAAACTGGAAACTTAGAAAATCTGCTCAGCAGTTACAAGAAGTTATAGGAATAAAAACATTTTTTTCATTGAGCGGCGTAAATGATTTTATATTCCACTGGAAAAACGTATTGGTTGAATAATATAAAAATAAAAAACTATCAAGGGGATCGGTCAACCTGTTTTTATAAACGAATGAGATGTGAAACTAGAGCATTTACAGGTTATAAATGAATGTTGGAGAATTATGGATTTAAAAAGTTAAAATATGTTTTATATGAAGTTTTTATTGTGTGCATAATTTATTGTGTCTTGATTTAAAGTCAGATAAAATATGCAAAATGAAAATTAGCTTAAAAGTATCTAAAATGGAATTGAACTGATTATGTCAATAAGTTAATTTTTAAATTTTTAACATATTTTTAACCCTAAATAATAAAAGATACCCAAAGGAAGAGCTTCACATTTCTTCTTAAAATGTTTTCATATCTTACAACATGTAATTTACTGCTCACTTTGCTGAAAAGAAACAATACAAAATGTCATTTTATTGGCTTAGAAATAAAGAACTGCACCAGCAGTAACTTAATGCTCTGCAGGGCTACTGGTCAAAATTCAGACTTTTTATTTTTAT
This sequence comes from Alfaro cultratus, assembly GCA_903066825.1. Taxonomy (NCBI): domain Eukaryota; kingdom Metazoa; phylum Chordata; class Actinopteri; order Cyprinodontiformes; family Poeciliidae; genus Alfaro; species Alfaro cultratus. Next base: position 68,897 of record CAEFZX010017323.1, read on the forward strand.
TCTGCTACAACCTTTGATCTGAACATATTTGATGTACTATTTTCTCTTTTTTTTGCCATTTGCCTAATAAAACCTTCTCTTCATCGTAACCTCAGAGGCTAAAGACGGACAGAAACATCTGATTTCATAACAGGGTTCTCATTGATCCAGACTCGTGTACATAATAAAGTTTATATACATCCCTGCCTGATGCATTTCAGTGTATAAAACATGGCCACTTTTACACACCTGATTCCTGGTACTTAAGCTTCTCAAAGGTTCCTTATTGAGCAGAAAGCTTGCAGCACTCTGAATAAAAGTTTTATTAACCCTTTGCTATTTATTTTCTTAAGATATGGTCTGTAATTTAAAGCCACCCAAGGGGAGAAAAGGAGGAATATTTTTTAAACAGATATAAGCCGCTCTTCTGTTTCATCCCGACTTTATTAATGATTTTTTGTAAGTTGTTGTTTGTGTCTATAAGGAATAAAGCTGTTCTACAATTTGTGCCTGCATCTCTCTTTCAATACTTTATAGCTTACTCCCCCCTGATACTTTAAAGCTCATATCAAAGCAATAATGTCTCTGCCAAAGATAAAGATTTAAAAAGGTTAGATACAGATTGAATAAAACATCTGCACTCTGTTGTTTTCTAGATGGGTCAAATATTGCATTTATGAGGCTCCACCTTTTGCAGAAGATAAAAGGAACCAGAATCAGGCTGCATGTGAGACTGACTGTAAATAAATTTAGACCCTCAGTGTGTCCTGACCACTCACACTTAGTCCTGCTACATTTTTATCTTTGGTGAAAAATAAAAAAAGCAGGTCCAAGTGCATCACAGCTTCACATCTCATTATTTTTAGCCATTGATCTTCCCTGAAGCCAGAGAAGAAATAAAAACATAAAACACTCCTGGTTGGATCTGTCCACAAAATGAATCGTCAATCTGAAAAGTGCTTTTAAACAGGCGGCTTTTCTCTTATTTTACCATTTGTGTGTTGGGGGATTTTACTTTGCGTGATGCAAATCCTTATTTTATGGCATAGCACACATGTTGCCTTGATCCGTCAAGCAGGATTCAGATCAGAGTTTTGCAGCGGGATGTATTTAGATGCCTGGAGCATTTGTCTGCCTTTTACTCCCACATGGAGACTTAAATCTTCTTCTTTTAATTTCAAATTAAATGGCTTGGATTGAGTGAATAAAGTTTGTCCGCTGTGGTTTAAATTAACTTTTTTATTTCGTTTAATTTGCATCTGTTTTTAAAAGCAGCTCCTGAAGTTGGGAGTGAATGTTTAAGTTTACGTGCAGCAAAGAGCTGCTGAGATTGTGATGTCATTTCCTGTTAGCATAAACTGGTCAGGGTATGAGACAGCCATGTTCCTGAGTATTAATCACTAGAAATCAATCTATTACTTTTGGGATGTGGAGGAATATGGATCTGCACCAAATGCATGATACTGACTGAAGAATTAGCTCTTCTGAAGGCAAAATGGAGTCAAACCAACATTAGGAAAGTAAACTTTATAAAGCTGCGTCTCACTGTAGGTTTATATGTATCTACAGTCAACTTAAATGTCAGTCACTGGCTCAGAAAAAGCAGAAATAGTGAAGAAATACTCTTTCAAAACGAACCTCAAGTCTGGGTTCAGTAGGGAAATAGTTAAAGCTTTTAATCCTTTTACTTCCTCAATAAGTGAATCGCATATTGAAAATTTTTAATAATTTCAACCTTTACTTTTCACATGTATTGAGAGGAGGTTAAAAAGAAAAATCCCACCATATAAAATAAGTGTTTTTAACAGAACAATTCCTGTAGAATAAATGTTATTGAAGCAGTTCTTAAAAATAAAATTCACGTTTTTTAGTGTCGAGGGTCAAATAGTTACTAATACAACTTTTTGTTTTGCTTCATATGATGCAACTGAGAACATGACACCTTAACAAAATTCTTCAAAATGGGAAAGACAGCAAAACATGCCATTTAGGTAAGGCAGGTGAGCGTGTGGACTGCCATAAGTCAGGAAATGGCTACTAGTGTAGCTCAAAACAAAACAAAACTTTAATTTAGGAGGTTTGAACCCATTTTTACTCAGTAGTGCCAGTAATTTTGGAGGGAACTATTGACTCAAATCAAAGCAGCTGAAGCTTTGTTGTGTCAACAAAATGGATCTTTTTCTTTTGTGAAGCGCATTGAAATGATATTTGGATTTGAAGAGACTAAACTTTACAACATATTAAAAATGCCTTTATTATAGAGGTTTCTTCACACAATCTAATATTACTGCATTCGTATGATATTTGCTCTGTTGTTTTATTTACATCCCTATGTTCAAAAAAGCAAGAACACAATCACATTTTTAGTCTTTTGGTTGCCTTTTCTTTTATAAGATATAATTAAAAACTCAAGGTTCAGGTTTAATCTATAAAATTAGTTCCAGAATCAAAACAACCAAAAAATACCACAGCTCGAACAATTATATGTCTAATTTCAGGTAAAACATTCATTATATTTAAAGTTATTGCACCTCAGCAGCTGAAGCTTAACTACTTGAAACAACTTAAAGCTTTTGCATGTTGTATAAATTTTATATTTTATATGAAATAGAAATCGATGTACAATATTGAAATTAATCTACTCTAAGCACTTAAAATAAAAAATAATGGAATAACTCAATCTTATTCTGTCACTTACACAACCACTGAATGCAAAAGTTTACCCATCAATGTTAAAATGATTTTGTGACAAAAAGTAAGAGTAAAACATATTTTCTCATGTGTGTTTTTGCTAAATGCAGCTTGGATATTCTCACTGAATGTTAAAATAATGCCTCAGTTTTGGCTCCTTGCTCTTTAACCCACACAAATAAGGAAATCAGAACGTTGCTAACAGGAAATGATTGTTGCTGTGGGTCTCCTGGGAGCCTCTCTGAATGCGTTTCTTCTGATACATTGAACTCTATAATAAGAAATAAAATCAGGAGGCTCAATTATGTTGAAATTTTGCTCACAAAATGCTTAGCAGGACGAAGGTGGAGTTTGATTTATGTAGGTGGTAAAAGCGGGGCGTTAGGGCTTAAGACTGCAGTTGTAATACTGAGGCTTAATTTGAATAATTGAGTGAATGAGCGATCATGCTTAGCAGACGAACCGTTTAGCAGCACAACTCTATAAATCACAAATGTAATCAAAACAAATGGGAGAAGTCATCATGTAACAGCACGAGCCAACATGAAATCCCATCAAATTTACGCAGTTACTAAACTTCATTTAACCACACATATCAATCTTTCATTTCTTAGACTCTGAAGAAGAATGATCCAGAATTAAACTATTGTTAGAAAAGTTTTCACACACAGCCCGTCTTCCTAAAACAGCTAAAGCACACACAGCATGCTGGTTACCTTCACTACAGTCTGTAGGAACGGGTCAGGCTGAAGTGGAGAAAGGCAAGAAAAAATCAAATAAAGACTAAATATGGAAAAGCAGCAAAACAAGGTGTTTGATCTAAATTGAAATGTTACATAGCATTTATTGAATGATTTATTTCTTGCTGGCTGCTGGTAAATCTTACAGAAATGCTGAATGAAACGTCAAAGCTAACATATCTTTATATGTTAACTTTGACGTTTCATTCAACGTTGGATCAACTTATTGTTAAATTCTTCCACAGGGTGCCGGTTTGTCGTTTCTCTTTACATCCCCACTTGATAAATCAGTGCGTAAATATTTATTTCATAAACTGAAATTTAAGCATTGACATTCTCACTTCAAGAACCATCAGCTGTGTTCTCAACTACTTTATCCTCAACTTTACTTGTTTACTACATATTTATCCATTTCAGATACGGAAATGTTTATGGCTCTCAAAACAATGTGTGCAATGTTAGAAAAGTGTTTTAACACGCAGCAAATGAGCTGCTTTGTTTTTAAGAGGACGGACAGAGATGGTAACACTGGGTTGCCATAGCGACATCTGAAGTTGATGTGTTGGGTTTTGGGCTGAATGTTGTAGGATGGAGAACATCCTACAATGTTATGTGTTTGTCCCTCCAAAAATGCTGAATAATCTTTATAATACTTTAAAATACAGCGATTCCCCTCTAACGTCTCCATCATGTCCGATATGTGGGTGTATCAGACAAACTGTGTTAATTGTTTTTATTGTTTATTGTTTCATCCTTATTTCACCAAACAATGCTTCCAGTAATGTCATAACATAAGAGATCTGACTATTATGCTGTAAATGACAAGCATTTTATGAGCTGGGCATATTTTGGTGGGATGTGGGTGGATTGTTGAGACAATTACTTTGATTTTCTTTGTTTTCAAAGCCAAAACAATCTTTCAAAAGAACATTTTAGAGATACAAACTGCTTGTTGGACCAAATTAAATTTGGACTCAGAGGTTCCAGTGTATGCCCTTTAATATCACCGGCTAAATCCTGTTTGCAACAGTTTGTGTGGCACACATCTGCAGCTCAGTTATAAATACAGTTTAAAGTCGTGCTGGTCAGCATTTTAAGGAGCGTAAACAACCATGGATTGTTGCTCAAAAGCCCCATGATATTAGGACGTTTGTTTGGAGACAGAAGTCATCTCATTGGATGTTTTGCAGAAACTCAGAATACAGCAGAGTTGAGATCCAACATTTAATAGAGGAAACGTTTTGAGTGATGCAGCTGCTAAGTAGCTTCCTGACTGTGGAAAACCAGAACCAGCTTCGGACTGAAACCGAGTTGGTGCTTCCTCATCTGGTTACTGTGCAGCCTTCCCTCATATCAGGTGTTTGATATGTTTACACAGGGTGCATCACTCTCTCAGATTGCATCAGGGACTTCTGAAGGTCAAACTCAACAATCCAACAACAAACAAACAAAGCGAATGCATGGATGATTTTCTGATTGTTACTGCTGGCCGTCACCTTCATACAGATCGCTGCACTCACTGTAATAACTCTGCCTGTGCCCATCAACTGTGCTGCAGCTGAATAAAGGCACAGAGCCGCTACAGCTGCCTTGTTTACAACCTCTGAAGTCATTTATGTGAAAACCAACATCAATGTTTACATTTAGCTCACCAAGACATGTCAATGTTACAATAATCAGCCTGGTGAGGTGAAATGAATGAAAGGAAATGGCTCAGAATAGCAGGAAGAGAAGTTTTAAGTCTGTTTTATTTGGTCAAGACCTTTCTGTGCTGGTTATGACTATCACATCTGACTGAGCTGACGTGTGTGTGTTTGTGCTTTAAGACACTATGAACTGTGTGTACATGTGGAGAAAAGTGTATGTTTATTTAATGTAATTAAATTGATCTAAACAGGAAACATTTACTCAGTCAGTGTTTACTGGCCTCCTGCTTGTGTGAACGTGCTGGAAGTGCAAACAGCGCGCAGTGGATGATTAAGTGTGTCTTCCCACCACTCTCTCTCTCTCTCTCTCTCTCTCTGTGTGTGTGTGTGTGAGTGAAAGTAGTTAAATTTGACAGAGCTGAGCTGTTGGTGCTCTGAAAAGTGTGTGTTTGTGTTTTCTGGGGCAGACGGCTCACCAGGAGGGAAGTAGAGCGGGAGGTTCTGCAGATACAGCTCCTTATCCGTCGGCAGGAACACGCAGAAGATGACTCTGTCCAGCTGACACACACACACCCCAACACACAAGACACACACATTAGCACTCATAAATGACCTTTATAACAAGCATATGCAGTAAATGTGAAGTCATCAGTTGCAGGTGGAAACAGTATGTGTGAGAATGCAGCTAATGCATCAGTCCATTACTCCACCATTATCTTTCCATTATGAAGCCGCCGCGACCAGACGTTTATTACGCTGCATGCTGAGGACAGAGAGCAGGGGCTGTGCACAGAGGAGGAGCACGAATGTTTGAGACAAAAACGAGTTGGAGGAAATCTTTAATGGTACTCCCATTGTGAGAGTGCGAATACAGAAGAAAAGCTGCATTTTAGTGCTTTTCCATCAGTGTTAAGCCGTGAAAACGACACAAAGCAACAATACAGCTTTCAGATGAATTTCAGCTCTGCTGCTGGGTTTGGTTATTTTATGCTTCATGCTTTTTATTCCAGTTGTAATCAGTCATTTCAGGCTTGCCCATGTATTATCAGCTTTTACATTATTACTGTGAAAAAGTTACAAACCTGCCCTTTATTCTTTGTTTCCAAGGAGACAGAGTTTCTTTTGATTTCCTTAAGTGGTCCTACCAATAGTTCTGTCTAAAGGACTTTTTAAAGGGGGGATATTATATAAAATCAACTTTTTTGAGCTTTCTATTATTTTATAATGTTATTCCCTCATCAAAAATATACCAAGAGTATTATTTTATTCTTTCATACATGTTTGAGACATCCTTGGATCTCCTGTGGCGGCCATTTTGGGGTGAATAAATGCCTCCCGAATTGTTGTATTACACATACTGTCTTAGCTCTGCTCACAAAGCATCACCTTTCCACAAAGGTCCTCCTCCAAGCCTTCTCACACAGTTCCTTCAGACTAGCAGCAGCAGATATTAGTACACCTGCTGGAACTGTGAGATTATAAACGGCATAATGTAGGAGCATTGTTGCGATGACGTGGTGAAAGCAGAGTTAGAAACAGCAGGATCTTCTTAAAGAGATAGAAGCCCAATTTCAAGGCCTCAAATTTCAATGTCAAATTTCTATTAAGGTATGTTTGATATATACAGTATTTCTATAACAACTGAAGGTAACATAGTTACTTTATTGTGCTATAAACTGGAACTGTGTGTCTGGAAAATATATAATGCTAACCCTTTAAGTTTATCTTTGAACTTTGGTTTCTTCACTCATTTTCTCTCCATTTTCTGTCCGTCCTTGTATTTGGCCAGCATGTATGTTAGCTGTTTACAATATAAGAAAATGACCAGGTGGGGAACTAAAGTTATCAGGACTTTAACTCAAAGAGCAGTGTCTGAAAGTCCTGTCTTTGAAGAAACAGGAGATAATTCTGCTCCATAATTAGCTGATCATCAAATGTATGCCAGGTTTCCAGCTACTAGCGCCATAAAAAACAGCCTTTACATATAAACAAAATACTAATTTATAAGTTTGATTATTTTTATAAATCCAATTAGAGGAGTGTTTGGGATCTTCATGATAAGGTGATGGTAAGAAAAACACTTTATTTAAGTAAAGAGCTTGTTTTAAGCTTTATTGGCTGAAACGACAGAGGACACAGCTGAAGCATTTCGGCTTCCCATGATGCATTTTGCTTCACAGAAAAACCTGTGAATAAGTGAATCAGCAAAAACTGAACTACAAGTAGGTTGGGGTCAACTGTAAACTAGGATAATTGAAAACAAGATGTAAAGCATGTAGAATAGACTAACGTTGCCAATTGCAGAAGTTCTGACTGTTTATCATTTTCCTGCCTGAGACTCATTTGTTTCTCCCTATTTTTATTTCTAGTTGAACAGGACATCTTGACTTTTATTGGAATATTTTGATTTATCACTTACTCTGCGTAAATCACCTTAGTCAATGGAAAATAGCTTTTTGATGTAATATGGTCATGCATTTTGAATGATTGGTGCAGAGTATAACTTTAGATTTTTGCATGATATAACACAGATATTCAGATTCAAGCCGGTGATTAAAGTTACTGCAGCTCCTTGCAGGGCCCAAAGCTGCTCTCACTCTGATTGACATTATTACCACCTTAATATTTGTACAGGAGTTATACTTTCTCTGTTTCCAGCATCTCATCCCAATTTATAGCCAGGCTGTTTCTGCCTGTTTCCTCCCAGGTGAGGGAGTTTAAGTTCTGCTGCTCGCAGAGACGGATCCTCTCAGCAGCTGGCTCGCCCACAGCCTTTGGTTTTCAGTCCAGGCTTGCTACACAATTACCATCACTCACCAAAGATTTGCATAGAGTCTCAGAGAAGGTATGGAAATGTGTGGTAACTACATCCCTCAGGCTGAGGTTTAAAAATCTAACCTGCACATTAGGTGCTTCTGCTCGCAGCAAGAAACAGTAAAAACGTGGGGAACTAATTTTGATAACGCCACAGCCTGCAGATGCTGCTGTTAATAATATCATCAACAAAATGTAACGACTCCCTCGTGACTGCTCATCTTTAATGGAAACACGGCGCAAAACTTGTGAATACTTTCTTCTCAAAGTGAAAACATCAACATTCAATTAGCATTCAGCACAACTTTCTGGCCAAGAGCAGCTTGGAAGTGAGGAGGGAAGCATTTAGCTGGTTATTGTAAGAAGGTCTGGTGGACGAATCGCACACCAAGTTCACTCCCCCTCGGTGGAAACAGCAAAGAGAAAAAGCTGAACCTTGACCGCCTCTTGAATTAAGATGAGAACCAAACCAGAAACTTGGTGGGTTCTTAGCAAATCAAAACATTCAATACTTGTTGAAAATAACAACCTTCAGGAGTTAAACACTCTTCACATTGCTCTGTATCAAAATGTTTATATTGTTCTGATGCAATATTAAAATTTTAAATACTACGTTTTTATTGACTATAAAAAGACAATTACATTAACTGATAGAAATGAAGGCTTGGCAACATCAGTGGGAGTGTAATTAATCTCTTAGTGAATTGAGCAACTGAGATAAATGAATGTAATATTCAAATTTACTGAATTGACATGAGACGTATTTTTCTTTTTCTGGCTTGTCTCCGTGGTTCTGCTGTTAGAAGACGGCATGAGAGGGTATGAAACACTCAGTATAAAACTATTGAGTAAAAATACTACAGGTTTACTGTGGCAGTGTTTCCTCATGTCAACAGTTCAACTATCGCTCTAGAAAACGGGTCCATAGCTAGAAGCCAAAATATCAAATCCAGTTCTGATTTTGAAACCTTTTCACTTCTTATTTCCCCCTTACATTATCTGTGAGTATTAGATAATTAGAGAATAGAACAGACTGAAACAAGCAATTCATTATTCCTAAAATGACTTTTTCTCTTGAGTAGTTTTTGCTCAACAGAATTAGCGTAGCTTAGGGTTTTTCTTTTTGGTGTGTCTCACTTAGGGAGAAAATAAACATAAATCTTGATCACAGTGACAATGTTGGTGTTTTTACCTTTTAATCCTCAGTTAAAAATAATAATTTGAAATAATTTGATGGATGGTAAATACATATTAATATTAGAATTAAACAAACCTAATCAATAACATTGGATGGATTATCGAATAAAGGAGAGATGGAAAGATAGAAGGATGTATGGATGTTTATTTTTTTTCTTTTGTGTGAAGATCTCGACACCACTCACCAGCTACGTAAATCCTGGACTTTGGTTCTTTACTTTAGACCATCATCAGATGTTCATGCATAAAGTTTTGGGTAAGTTTGAGTTTATTTCTACAGCTAGTGATGACTAATTATTGAGAACCAATCCACTTTGAGAATGAAAAGTCCTCACACTGGCTTCAGGAGGCGAGGCTGTGAGAGGAAAAATGTTTGCCTCAGTGCAGCAGCAAAATGAAAACTTCAGCGGAACCTTTCCGACCGCCTGAAACTAATTTGGATCATAAAACGACTACAAAACTCATGAGTCTTACTCTCTTAAAATGATTTTGCTGCCGTTTCATAAGTAAATTTATTGCGTTTGATGTGGGGTGTTGGCACATTGCCTCATGTCTTGAGTCCATTTTGTGTCTTACTGTGTCTGTAATTTTCTAATTCATTTACCGCACAACAGCAGTGCAAGCCAAACCAGGCCCAACAAAACTCCACGTAAAACATCTAAAACAGAGGGAGGTTTAATTAAAGAAGAATCGCTCATTTTCCTCTTGTGCACACTCAAAGCTTCAAATGTATGCAAATAAAGTCATTTTTTAAATTATTTTCTTTAAAAACCCACAGCAGAGGAACTTGTGGGTGGAATACAAAAAAAAGTGCCCTGTTGAGTTAGTTTTCTGGTTTTATAGCCAAACATGTGAGGCTCTTTTGGGCTCTGTTGCGTGACGTACATGTTTGATTTGTTTTGCTCGCGCAGGCTGACGGAATCGGTGCTCTGGTATTGCGACAGAGCCTCTGGAGATGAGAGAGCTAATAATAACCCCTGACACCAGCGCCTGTAAGGGGGAGGGGCTTCAGACCTGACAGGTGGAGGATTCAGAAACGACCGATTGGAAAGTTTCCCATTGTCTCCGATCGCACCCTTCTCTCTCCCCCCTCCAGTCATCTATTCCATCATTTGTCTTTTCTCTGCTTGTTTTTTCTCCAGGGGGAAAATGTGTGTGCATATGTGTGTTTTTTTTCTGTGCAAGTCGGGCCTGGTCCCGCAAGGAGCCAATTAAAACGCAGACTTGGCCATGAGCATGAGAGCCACAACTTAGGCGTGTGTGTTTAACTGAAAGGCTGTGTGTGCGCACGTGTCGCTGTGTGTTTTTTTTTTTTCGATGTACCCTCTCGCACTTACAAGAAAACAAAAAACAACAGCTGTGAAAGAAATAATACCTGGAGGAAATGGCAGGGAAAAATTGCCAATCATGCAGGCATGCACACACACACACACACACACGCGCGCACACACACACACGCAGATATACCTACCTTGTCATGATGCGCATCAAGAAACTCCCTCACGGCTGCTAGCGCCTCGTGCACTGCCTGTTCAGGTGGATATCCTGTGCAAACACACACAATATCAAAAATGTGCGAGAACAGGTGCAGAAACAGATCTGTGTCGTTGCACTTGGCTGATGTTGGTTTTCTTTTTTTTTTTTTTGGAGACAGGTATGTTTTTCTCTCCACTACTCTGAGACTCTGTGCTCCGTTTCCTCACTTCGTCTCACCTCGCCTCGCCTAATCCGGGGAGATGGAGACACAACACACTTGTTGGTTGAGAGGAGACAGACGGAGCAGGACTGCCACAAATACTCAGCAGCTGAGACCTTTCACCAGTAAAAAAAAAAAAAAAAAGCTTCAAAATGTTCATTTTATGACTAAAAACATAGCTTTATTCCATCTGTGGGAACTGAATCAGAATTAGAGTTTAATTAGTTGTAAGGCTTCAAAACGACTATTTTAGTAATCAATTAGAAAAAAATTATCCACTTTTTATCCACTACCATAGTTAAAACATAGAGTACTGCTCTGTTTCACTGCTGCTGTTTATTTGACCAAATAGTGATGAGCATCAAGCTGGAAACTTGAGGACTTTTAGGCTTTTAGGTGAGGCCTGTAACTTATTTCATCCTGATATTTCCTCACTACACCTTCCTTTGTTTGCTTTCAGATTTTGGCTGCACAAACTATTTTTCATCCTGGTGAATATTTTTTTTAAACAAGTCTCTTCTTCAAAAAGAGAAATGTGAAAACAGATTCCTATTTTTAAAAAAACCTTTTCAAACATGGAGGCTTCAGCACAGTAAAGGTCAGACTTTTATCATGGTTTTAAAAGATAGAGAATTTATGTAAAGATGTATTTGTTGTGTCACACAGGAGATTTATTTCAGTGGATCGGATCGACTTTCCTTTTCACCTCTCGTTCGTTTGTGGGTGTCTGACGACAGAAAAGTTGCCAGTATTTATCATAATCTTTTAATTATCTGACAAGTGAAGAAGTTTCCAGGTGGGGAGTTTATTCAATCTGATTATATGAAAGTCAAATACTTCTTAAGTTGAGAGCAGGACGACTTCATTGGACCTTTTCTCACCTTGGACTTATTAGCATGACTGACTGGAGAAACAGTCCTAATAACTTCTGATACGAACTCAGTCAAATGGTTCAGAATCAAATTTTAAAACAGCTGCTTTCTAAGTTCCTGTAAGATGTAGCTGTGCTACGGAGTAGTTTTCAGTTATTTTTCCTGTCTGCTCTCCTCTATATGAGTCTTTTTTCCACCAAACATGTACGAGTGCTACAACCGAAGCCTTCCTTGGTTATGTTCTTCATGTTTTCACTGACACAAAAACTGTCTGTGACACGACAAACCAACGCTCTAAACTATAGTTAGCTTTGTTTTTAATATAATTTAAAATAAAAAACTGTAAAAACTCTGATATTCAGCATCAATAAAAATCAGATTAGCATGTGAATAACACAAGTTCACATGCTGCTGACTTTAAGAGCTGAGCTTACGGCCGACATTGTAGCACAACTTAAGCTGCAATTAAACCCCGAAGACGTTCTTGACATTATCAAATGGCAAACAATGCCGAAAATCCAAACTGTTTCAGAGTATGAAACTGATCCTGTGCACTCCAGTTATTAATTAGACATCATTATGAATCATTGAAAGACTTAATTAGATTTCTTTTTTTAGTAATAAGACTAATTTTTCATTCCAGGTGGAGATGCAGTTGAATTCTGCAACTTTTTTTTGTCTTTTCACAGATTAGAGTGATTTATTTACCTTTTATGAATGAAGCTAATCTGTAGCTGAGAAGACAGAAAATCATCTGGCATTGTGTTTTACATTTTATTACTGGATGTGGAAATAGTGTCCATCTGTTCTCCTTCATGCTGCTCTTGTCTTAATATCTTTTTAGACATGCAGACGGATAGAAATGTCCACTTTTACAGTCACCTTCTTACCTTTTGCTTCAAATCACATATATTTGTTTTGTGACAGATTTGTGTTGTGGCCAGATCTCCCTTAATAAAGGCACATTAACCATATTAATGCATTTCTTTTTCAATTCATATAAATACAGAACAATGCCAAGGTTTTCCTCTGAATCCACCAATGACATCTCTGAATTTTTTATGTTGCCAGGCTACATTATTAAAGCTTCCTCCCTTTTTCCATGGCTGCTGGTGGTTGTCAGATTGGGGATCATTTGAGATAAATTATGAAGCTTTCAAAAGTGGCACTTGTTGCTAAGAAGAGTGCTAAGAGAATAATATGGTGATACTACAGTCATCTGTTTGGTGGGGTAGTGAAATAAATACAATCTGTGTAGACAACTGTTTCCAAGCTCTGATATCGTCCTTAAAAACTGAACAGAAAACATTCTTTAATTTCCTGCTGTGGTTTACTGCTTAGCTAACATCTTTCTCATGTTCTTCGTAGCCGCTGTAACCTTCCTGTAGGGGGAGCTCTAACCCCTGCAGCTCTACGTTTTCCAAACAGCTCAGAAGTCTAATCAGAAAAGAGACGAAGTGGTGAGGTGAAACAGGTGCAGCGGAGAAGAGACGAATTAAAAACCAAATTAATCAGGACCTGTTTGAATTCCAGCCGCGGCAGAAAGGTGTCAACCGGAGCTCATAGCACCGACACCCCAGGCTGTGTTTAAGCACTATCCCAAACTCCCTCTTCTGCGAGCGTGAAAGGGATTACAGTCACTCTGACACAATCTCAGAACTAATCTATCATAATCTGCCGGCTATAATCCCAGGCGTTAATCTGTAAACCACCTCAGGGTTAGAGGAGACGAGAGGCTTGGCACTCTGGGTAAACGACAACAACAGAGACAGTAACGAAACGTGTTCACACAGATGAACGTTGATGCGTCGCTGTGGTCTGAGGAGGAAACAGATACTGACCGTAGATTCCAGTGGAGATGCAGGGAAAAGCCTGCGAAGAAAACGGGGGAGAGGAATTAATCCGAGACACGTTTCCATTTCAGCTCATAGCAGAAAACTATCCAGGCTTTCCTACACATTTTACTGAAAAAAAGATCCTTCATTATTTTTTAAATATCAGCTTTTAAACATTTTCACATAAACCATCTACCTAATCTGGATTTTATTACCATCATAACAACATATTGATGGAGCTGCAAAGGGAAGCGCCACAGTTTGTTCCTTTATTTTTGTCAGCTATATTACCTCAGGTCACCAATTAGCCTCATCTGACCTGGACTGGAGAATCCTACATTATTTACCAAGCTTATTTATCTTTAAAGCACAGCCTGTGAGACCTGACTGCTCCATTTTGTTCATAAAAAATTCAATTTGTGGTCTACGTCTGTGAGCAGAAGTAAAAAAATAATCTTGCATTTCAACATAAAACTATTCAAGAATGCATTTTTTATCATCTATAGAAAAACAGAATAACATCTGAAACTCCCATTTGTAGGTGTGTTCATAGTTATCCTGATATGACAAATTATTAGAGCTAATTTTAGATTTTTCTATTCAAACTATTATGAAAGAAATCAACTTTTACCCAGTAGACATTAAATCCTTTATATATGAATGGATAGTTTCTCTATTCTCAGTAACTATTCATCTGAACTACTTAAAACATAGTTTGGCACCATTTTTTAATCTATTATTTAAACCAGTTGCTAAAATCTGCTATTTCAGAATAAGGAAAAGACTCATATGTTGATTCATTTTGGTATATGTTTTAAATGCTATAGTACTTCAGAAAACTCTAGTAAACAGAGATAAGCTGTAGTATCACCTGTAATTTTGACCTTTCATATTATTTCCGGTAACGTCAGAACAATATTACTTCATTAACAAATCCTTTTTTCAGTCACTATGAATTGGAAAAGGAATTTAATGTCCCCATAAGGAGGCGTGTAAATCACTAAAATGGAGTAAAACCAGTTGTGAAATGAATTTAGATAATTCAAATCAGCGGTCTCTGGTCTGATCTCGCATTTCCGAGGAGGCAGATTTTACAACAGCTTTCCATTTAGATGCATTCAGTTTCCACACACACACAGTCACACCGTCTTTCTATCTTCACAATGACTTTGCATTGACATCCATTTGTTTTTCATTCATTTCTACAGGCTAACTTTGAGACAATGGGGTCTACCCAATTAGGACCAGGCTTTGGTCTCCATAAGGCCCATCAGTCTTCAGACGGTTGGTAAATATGCCACAAATTGTCGAACATAGGACAGCTAAACAAGCACACACACGCACACACACCTCCACATGTACGTAGCTATAACTGTGAAATAAAAACTGTAAGTTCCTAAAAAAAGACTGCAGGCGTCTGACACCTGCTGTTTTTTTTTCAAAACAAAAACATTATTTCAGCGTAAACAACTCTGTTCACCAATGTCTTATTTTGCTCGAGATGAAAAACCTCTCATGTGGTTTTCTATATAAAACCACTACCACACTGTTTGTCAGTCTGCAGTTTTATCAGGCTTCTCTGCAAGCGGCAACCCATGTTACATCCATCATGTTTGTGTTATTATTGTATAATAACACTCTTGTAAGGCGCGTCGAGGGACCAGAGTTTATTTTGTTATCCATCTACCAGAATCTAATCCTCAGGCTCACATTGAACAATGTGATAAAGCTGCTTATGTATTTAATCCATCATCCTGTGTTTTATGACTCCGAACATATTTATTATAAGGAAACGTATACAACAAAAAAACAAGATCTTAAAGTCAGGTTTCTCTTTAGAAATTATGTAATAGATCCAAAACAGTTAATAAATGTGTTCCAGATAAAGTTAAAGGTCTGAAACAACCAGTGAGGATTTTACTTATTAACAATTGTTAGTAATCTTTAATATTAAAATGGAGCAACCTCTCTAATTTAACAAGAAGCATCAACCTGAGCTTGATTCTGTTGCTTCCTGATTATAACTGAGATGAAGGCTGAAGGTGCTCAGAAACAGCTTTGTTACATGACTAACTTGTTTTTCAAAGTTCCAGGCCACTCAGAGAAAAGCTTTTTTTTAGCCTGCAATGCATTCAAGCACCTGATTAATGTATTCAATTTTAGCATTTAATCAGAAAAGCTTTAAATTAATGATAATAATAAGAAAATCCTTCATTTAAAACTTGTAAATCATTTATTCTTCATCAGTCAGGGCTGTCTCACTCAAGACATGCAGCTAATTCTCTCCTGAGGGACGAAATAAAGCCTCTTTCACTCTGGTCAGAAATGCCATGGGTATAGATTATTATTCTCAAATTATGTCATGTTATAATGTAATATAGAACAACAAACTGTTTTTGAAAAGTCCAGGTTCCCCTAAACATGGGGTCTTAAATATAAGTTAGAGGTTTGGTCCAGGTTGTCGTTTCGCTCTATTGTCATAATGAATGAGCTTTTATTCCAGTTTTATGTCTTTGATTTAGGTTTTAATTTTACTTCTACTCTGTCTGGTTGTACTTTTTCATTTCTATTTACTTACTACGCGTACTTAATGTTAACACTTGTTGGGATTTTGTAATCTAAGCTTAGAAATTTAGTCAAAATAAGTCCACTTCTAGTGTGTCCTCGTTAACAGCAAGACATTTTTTCTGAGTCCGTCAAACCAATATTTAGTTTATTTTGTTGTGTTGTTTATTTTCTCTGCCGTTTTTCATTCATTGTTTTGTTCTCGTTTTATACAGAAATGCTCTGACTGGCTGATTGCTGACTGCAGGTTGGATACTGACTGCTGATAGGAACTCTAGAGAGCTGCAAATGTGAAAGTGGAAACTGTTTCTAAAAGCAGAGTATATTAGAAAATAATTACACACAGACATCTTTGGAAGTAGCATGGCAGACTGCCTGAAGCTGCAGGAGCCTGAGTATACAACAATTATGTGACCCCCACAGACACATTGCAATTAAGATGACCTCAGCTCAAATGGAGGAAGCTGAAAGCTGAGAAAACTAAATGCCTGCCAGGAATGCAGCTTTGAAACTCGCACTGAACAGTCAAAGAAGGCAAAATAAAACAATTTATCTCACAGATCAGCCAGAAAGGTCTTGAACACAGCTACTGTTTTAATCATTTTTAAATATTCTAATCAAAAAAACATCTATATTATGTCTATCATTAATAAATAAGTGCGTAAGACCACTCCTATTATACACGGCCATCAAAAGCAACATTGGATTAAAGTGTTTAACTCTTAGCATTTTAAGGAGAAATAAGTGTGATCCTACTTGAGTTAAAATGACCAAGATGACAGGTGAACCTAAACGCGTTTAACAGAACCAAGATGTTCATTTGGATAATTCATGTGCAGGACTGTAACTATAAGTCAATAAGAGCCATGTTTAGCAGAACCATGCAAACCCACAGCCTGTGACGTGAGTCAGGCTGCCAGAAAACTTCACGTTTGGCAGCTTCTCAACCTGCTGTCAGATGCGGCAGCGCCGGCAGATGCCAGGACGCCCCCCCCCCCGTCCTGCTCAGATCATTTAACCTGACTGCTGAGCTTTAACACACAGCGATGGCAGATGTGACTCACGATTCCCTCGAGGCCAAACAGAAACATATGACTTGCCATTTTGTGGATGTGCAGGGATGACTGTTGCATCTGTCTGTGGATTTGTCAGAAATGAAGCGACGCAGCAGCCGCTGATAAATGACATGTTGGGTTTTATTCCTAACCTCCACACCTCTGCTTTTATTTCATGTTTCTTGTTTTTCTCTGACTTTATTCTCTGTGAAACCTTCAATCCAGCGTGTTCTGTATAACCTAACAATATAACACTCCTACTCCCTTTTCACTTTCCTCTTTCTGCCTCAGCATGAACTGAGTTTTCTTTGAAAACTCAGTTTTGAATATGATCAATCTTTTTCTCTTTACTTCTGGTTTTCCTGCAGCTATAGATTCTCACCACAAAGAAAAACCCTGCAATTTAGTTCTATTGTCCTCTGTTGGTCTCTTACAGATTTCTGGGCTTTCTGTATTTTAACCTGTTATCGTTCCTCTCTCCCTCCCTGGCTGCTCCCGGTTAGATTCATCATCCAGATGTTCTCACCACAGATCGAGCAGCGTTTTCGGTGGCAGTCTGCAGGCTGTTCCAGTAGCATGACCTCAGAGCTCTGCTCTCCCTCTCACCAACCCCTCCCTGAGCAATCGGCCCCACGGTGTGGATCACATCTGCAGAGACAGAAACAGAGGTAAGAAGATGCTGCTTTTCTGTTATTAATAATCCTGAGGAAAAAAGAAAAGAAAGTCTCCATTGTTTGATAAATTCACCCAAAATCCCAAATGACATGTTTTATGTGGAAACTCATCTTCTCTTCGGTTCCTAAGAAAAAACACATTCTGTTGTTTCCATGAAATTTAACTCTGACATGCAGGCCATTCAGAGTTTTAAAAAGTGTAAAAACTCAGCATTATTTCCTCACTTGAAAATCCAATTTTGCAATTAATCTTAGTTTGTTATCAGCAGTCAACCTGATGTGCAGAGAGGAGCAGATCT
Organism: Alfaro cultratus; assembly: GCA_903066825.1. Classification (NCBI taxonomy): domain Eukaryota; kingdom Metazoa; phylum Chordata; class Actinopteri; order Cyprinodontiformes; family Poeciliidae; genus Alfaro; species Alfaro cultratus. The sequence continues at coordinate 86,960 of CAEFZX010017323.1, forward strand.
CATCAAAATGTAAGAGAAGTGTGTACATGATAGACAGTAAAACAAATCCTATCAGACAAAGATAAAATTGGTAAAAGTATTGGACTATCAACTCACTGATTAAGTTGTGTTCAAGTCTGATTGTGACTAGAAATGGAAGCAAATACTTTATATTTCAATATCCCAACTGGAAAGGCCTGCTTGTCTTATTTACTAGAATACTATATCTAAGGTGACACCATGCATTTTGATAATATATTTCAAAAGGTGGATGGATTCTAATTGCTTTCAATGCCTTGTTGTTGTTAAAACTTATAGAGAGGGCTGAAAAAACTAGGATAATCCCCATCGATATTGATACTGAAATCAATCCATTAAGTTTATTCGTATTGCACATTTCAGAAGCAACGCAGTTCAGAGTGATTTAAATAATAAAACACAAAATAAAGAGTTATAAAAACGATAAACATTCCATTTTGTTCATCATTAGAAAAAACTACAAGTGTTTGAATAACTGAGGTGAAACTGTTTGGAGGTGTACACTCTCTAAAATTAAAATTAAAATCAGAAAAAAGCTTTAGATGTGGTAAAATAAACAATGTATTTTCTCTGTCTTTCTGTCTTCAGCAGGTTGTGACGTCATGTAGCCGTTCCTCCACTAACTGCATTGAGGTAATCTCTTTAGCAAGTTTCCTCTCAGGTCTCTAAAATGATTTTTCCTAATTTGCGGATCAGATTAAGTACAGCGTAAGTAAATCGAGGTGAACTGGGGAGGTTAGTGGCGGGTGGGAGCACAGCAGACTCTCATAACGACACGCTGAGCAGGACAGCCGTGTAGATGTGGTTTAACACATGAACGCAGCCAGCGCCACACATTGTGATGAGACTCAGCATGCTGCTCTCAGTGTGAAACCCGCTGCTGTCATAAGACCAAGCCGGACCCACTCTCTTAGAAGAAGAAACTACAAACAGAAAGAAATAAATGTGGACAAGCAAGAGTATTTCTCACCTCACAAAAAGATTTTTCTTTCCACGCTTTAGAGCAAAAATAATTGTTGCATTTGACCACAGATCATGTCTGACACTTGGAGCCTCCGGAAAAAATATTTTGCTGCTCACACGAGTGTTTTCTTTGCCTGAAATAAATAAATCATCTTCCTATTTGGAGATTAAAGATTTCTGATATTCACAGCCCAGGAGAAATAAGCAGCAACACAATCAGTCAGGTGGAAACTTATTAGCTTGTCCAGTAGGAGACAAAGGAAACTACAGGAAAGATGATTTTTCTGATTTACCTGGAGGCTTGCAGGAATCTCCTCCTATACAGTGGATATTGACAGGAAGAGAGAAAGGCTTGTATGATGTCGATATTATTTGACTTTGTGATAAACTAATAAAAAGTTGAAGTTCATATGCAGAGGTTTAACCAGGATGCAATTTTCTTTGTCCCAGCTTGATTATATTAGAATTGACCTGGGATTGATCGCTCCACTCATCTCTGTTCAGTGAAATCATAAATTAAGACGCTTTCTATGAGGAAAATTGTACGTCATGTCAAACAGTGGAGAATATGTAACCCTACGTCCCACCTAAATTACTGGGCACTCTCTTTAAACATTCTTGATCCTTCATCCAGAGGAGTCAATCAGCTAATTGATTACTGATGTCCAATAAAACATGTTCCTGTTCACTTAATCTGACAAGTCGAGAAGATTGATTTGTTTGGTTGAAAACTGAGACACTGCTTACCTCCATTATTTTAACTGCAGGTAATATTCTGCCGTTAATCAAAGAAACTTCATCTATTCAGCATTTTTAAAGTTCAGAAAACCTACTGTACTAATATTCAAACAAGTAGTTTTTAAATGGACTTTTCTGATACAATAAGAGCCTTGAGAGGCACAAATCTATAAAACCACATCTGCACTGGCATATATGGACTGATGATGTAACATTTAGAATAGCAGAGGACAACTGCTTAATTTTATGAACAGAGATTGGACTGCTTTATAGGGAAAAAGACTTTTCCATAAGAAATATGGAAATGGACATAGAGACACTTATTGGCAACACTAAACGATCCCAATAGATCCTCTATGCAAGAAAAGTGGATGAGATTTGTGAAAGCTGTGTTTTTCTGTTTAAAGACAGCTTGACATATGATTATCAAACTAGCATAACGCAGAAATTTGGCTTCAAGGAGAGCAACAACGTCAGGCTGAGGTCAAAGGACGCAGCATTCATGTCATGGTTAAATAAATAATCTCAATTAGCAACCTAATCAATCAGGAGATCAATCAGGAGATCATTGTGCGTCTTAGAAAAACATTTTACTGAGGATTTTACTTTTTATGTGTGTTTAACTTTCCACCTGCATGTTTTTCACACAATAATTTGAATTAGATCAGTCTATCCACAACAAAAATAAAAGTGGGATATTAAAGTGTAAGAAACAAAAACAAATGCGTGAAAACATACTACAAACTTATAATAATAAATAAATAGATAATTATTGCTGTTTCTGCAGTTCCAAATCAGCCTGGTTTTGGCCCTAGTTATCTAAATTGCTACTTTTGCTCTGCTTGATCAAATGAGGATGACCGATGCATAAACTGAGGAAGTTTGGAGGTAAATTTTTAATTACAGTATTATCCACCTTTGTTGAAACAGCTTTGGTTGATGTTGCAGAACTGAATAGTTTTTGTTCATAGTACAATTGATTGTATACAAGCATTCAGACTTCCCCTGCAACCAGTAAGTATAGCATTAGCTTGAAGTGGCTTTTTGAAGCCAAACATCAGGTTGTGGGACTAAAAACAAATTACAGATGGACTACAGAGGTAGATGTTAAAGCATCTTTTTGACAGCTGAACTACTGGAGTGCAGTTATGGTAAATGGACTGAACTTATGTAGTGCTTTTCTTGTCACACTGACCACTCAAACCACTTTACATTAGCACTCAAACACGCACGCACACGCACACACACAATCACGCACGCACGCACACACACAATCACGCACGCACGCACGCACGCACGCATGCGGGCATTTATCCACTGATACACTTGGGGTTAAGTGTATCAGTGATTGTAGTCTCTCATGTTGACATCCTCCTGTCAACATGTGACAGGAGGATGTTAGAATCGAGCCAACAACCTGCGGATTGCAAGGCATTTACCCACTTCATGTGCTGAAAAATGTAGAAGAGAGATTTTCTGCTGCTTCCATTCACTTTATGCCTTACATAACTACAATCTGATGTTGGAGTTGGGGAGAAAGAAGTGAGCAGCAGTGGTGTAAATGAATGTTTTCAGATTTTAAGTTCTCTGAATGTTACAAGCAATCATTCACCACTTAGGTTGTAGATGACATCATCATCATTCCTAATTCCCTTTTTCACCTCAGAAGTGGTTTATACAATACAGACACATGTTTTTCTTTTTTTTTTGTTTTAACAGAACCCACCCACCTCTCTTCTAATGTCAAAAATCAACACTTGGGGTGAGTAAAGTGTTAAAACAAATTTAAAAAATTGATTGATTGTAGTCTCTCAGTTGATTTTTTTCTTATTGCCAACTATAGCTTGATATCTTGGTCAAACAACAAAACATGTTAGCTGCACAAAAACTATTTAAACCTCGATATTTGATATATTGGAGTCTAATAAGTTTAGTATAGTTGCCAATTATCCACAACAAGAATTAAGGAATATATGACTTATCCCCATTTCCCATTTTCTAATAATCTATCAGGGTTATTTTATCTTCTGGTTGATTGTTTTAAGGTTGTGTTTTTTGACACAACAATCAAAGATATTCGCTGATATTTACTGACTGATACTGAAGTTAAGCAGCTGTCTAATTCAATCACCTGCTGAGTTGTTGAAGCCCTTACCCTTTCCCAAATGTTTTTTCTGTATGTGTAAAACTTCCCAGATGGCGGTGTGAAAAAAGATTCTCACGCGTTAAGTTTATTTGACGATGCTCAAGAGAGTGCACTTTCAGAAATGTTTTATTGTCATCATCTGGCTGTTTTTGTCACCTTTAAGGCCAGAAGACTGTTGGGTGAATCAGGACTTGTAACAGTTTATGTACACTTTCTGAAATTATATCAACCATAGCTCTGATCTATAATGTCTGTAAATGGTGTTATTTTCAAGCCCACTCCAACGCCCACTCCAAGTGACTCATGCCAGTTTTGCCCCTCTATAGACACACATCTGTGAAGCAAGAAAAGTCTGAGGGCAAAAGCTTAAAATCATCAGAGTAGTAAGTACTTCAGAATGTACAGGCTTTTTTCTTGTTGGATATGACAACAATTTGTCAGATACAACAAAATATTGTTGGATCTGTTTCGCTATGTTTGAAAGACAACATGGTGAAATGAAAAAAAGCAGGTTAAGATATGAAAGGCAGGCAAGAAGAGGGCTGGAGATGCACATAAGATGTATCATAAATAATACAAATCAGAAAACTGATGTTATGTTGACCTGTCTTCTGCCAGAACGAAATACTTTCCTCAAAAGATCAGAACCGCTGTGCTCCATGGCTCTGCAGTTCACTATAATTGATTCAGAAGGTTAGCCAGTAGTAATAGTTCACCTCTGAAAAGTGGGATCAACATTTGATAAAAAAAAAATGCGAGTTTTGTTTCAAACATGCACTCAGAGGAAACATTAAAGCTTTCTCAACCTGAATTATGTCTAAAATGTCCTACATTGGTTCCAAATGTGAAGAAATCAGCTCATTTTGTAAGACTGTCACAAATCTAGAATGTGTGTATTGGGATGAAGGGAGTCAAATTTACAGTGTTAGCGCAAAGTTAAAATCACAGTGTCCTTTTATCATAACTATTGATCACCTAACCATCTTGAGAGGAAAGCTTGATGCTCCGTCTGTAATCTGCAAGTCCTTTCAAATAATTATTTGCTGAATTATTTAGAAAAAGGGTTTAATGCTTAGTGGATGAAGTGTCGTAAAAAAAGAAAAAAAATATGTCATTAAAACCTGTTTTTGTGGGATAAATAATTACTTTAAAAATACAATAATGGACGTAATTTGAGGTAAATGAGTTTCAGAAAATTAACACTCATTTACCGCCATTATGTTTCTGTCCTGGCAGGTGGAGGATGGAAAAGTGTGGTGGACAGGCAAGGAGTGTGATATGCTTTCAAATTTCAAGTAGCTTCAGCTAATGATATTCTGTCTGGTAAAAACCAAGATTGTATACCAAAAAAAACTGTTAGAAAGTCACAGTCACCATTATTTGGTCTACTTTATATGACTGGTACAATTGCTCATTTTTGAGAAAAGCAAAAAACTAAAATATTTAAGGTTTCACATTAAACATCATTGTGTATTTTTTTTATTTTCCAAAAGAAACAAGCCAGAAAACGGGATTCGGCCTATCGCCAAACTAGTGGGAGCTACATCTCCTACCACCTGTCCTTTTTTAACAAACTACATCGGTGAGAAATGTGTGAGCGACTGAAATTAGGCTGACGGATAAAAGCCAGGTGCTGCAGGGGCGAAGCACTTTTCCATCACTCAGTCTTTGGCCAGCAGCGCTTAGTATCCAGGTAGAGACGCTGTGTTGCTATGGCGCTGGCTGCGGATAGAGACAACATCACTTTCAGCTTGTTTCATCTTAAACAACAGTGCTGTGGTTTTTATTCAAACAGTAAAATCAATACATATAGAAAATGAATGTGTAAATACACAGCTGGATAAAAGTTTCAGGGATTCAACGCGAGTCGATCTTAAAATAAATATTGTGTCCCTGATTAAACTCAAAACAGTTTTAAAGTCTGAGCAGCTCAAATAACGTTGGAAACGCAATACTTGGTGAATTTTCAGTGATGGTCACTGAACCAGCCTCATTTGTTTTGACTGATAGCTGAGAGATTCTCTTATATGTATATTTATCACAACATTCATCACTTCCTATAACATTTATATATGTTACTTGCTTTTTTTCCATATTAGTTTTAATAAAGACTTTTATGACTCAACAAGCGAGAGGGTTTCTCGAAACTTCTGCTGCACTTTAGCCAAATAATAATCGAGATCAGTCACTTTCTTTTTCTTTTTTGCAGATGATTAGAAGTAGTAATTACTAAAATAAGCTCTTTAGATGCTAAAGTTGGTTTTGGTGATAGAAATTTAACAAGTTTTCTAAACTCAGCAGAGAAACTTTGATGCAAAAATAACCGAGCATAAACCGCAACATGCAACATCACTGCAATATGTATATATAACTACATAAAACATTGTTACTATGATACCGGGGTTTAAAAATATGACAAAAGTAGTAACTCAATGACATTACTGAAGTTATGTTAAAATTAGCGGAGTTATCCACCAAAGAAACACAAATGTCAGCAAGAAGGAGTGGTTAAAATACACAGGGAAATTACAAAGCAAAGCAATCTACTCCACTTTTGCTTTATTTCTGCAATAAATTCACAAACCAGATTGCACTAAACACGTGATTCAAGCAAATACAGCCGTCAGGTCGCATTTGTCCACTCTTCTGCTACAAACACAGCAGGTGCGGAAGTGATCAGATGGAAAGAACAAATATTTAATTTAACAGAGATACAGGCCTTTTCCTGATGAGCAATTCTTAAAAAACTACATCTGACTAGACATGAAATGGAGTCTAGTCTAGATCAGTAAGTGATGCTACAGACTGTAAAAGCCAGTGGAAGGACGCAAACCTTTCCCTGATTGAACTTAAATATTAAAGTTACAAATAAGTTAGCAATTAATTGAATCGTAATGTAGCGATGTAGTCTTTACAGCTGCAATGTGCAGTGGACCTCCACCTATTTATGATCCAGTATTTGCAGATTTTTGTTGACTTTTTTGCAGATCAGTTCTAAAATATTTGAAAGAAAATGCGGCTTGGGAAGCTCAAATACTTTTGTGTGATGCTACGTGGCACGTCAATGGCTGCGGTTTGCAAAGCAGCCGACCCAGAAGAGCCACTTATTTCTTTGGCACTGACTGGCTGTACCCACAAGAGCAGACATGAGGAAAACTATAGAAACTAGCTTCAGCAGTAGTGAAAAACACTTTCCACTGTGTAATAATGCATATTAATGTATATTTCGATTATTAAAACAGGCAGTTATTGGCGTCTTACAGGGGGTTTCAAGTATTTGCTGATTTGAGCTATTTGTGTTCCCTGACCTTCATAATAGCAATTTGAGCAAAATGACATCCTGTTAATGTTACAAAATAAAAACGGCAGACAGAGAGTTTGTTTGTTAACGTTTGGTCTTCTGGTCCTGGTTCTGCTCTGCATCCCCAGAACCAGAACCAAACATGGAGAAGCAGCATTCAGCTTCTATGCACCACAAATCTGGAACAAACTTCCTGAAACCAGCAAAACAGCTGAAACACTGACTTCTTTTAAATCCAGATTCAAAACCCAGAATTGCTTTTGAAACATAACAAATGACACATTGATAATGTGTTATAATGCCACTAGACAAAATGTTATGCTTCAATATGTGTTTCATGACTTTGTGTTTTTATGATGTAAAGCACTTTGAACTGCCTTGTTGTTGAAATGTGTTAAATAAATAAACTTGATAGATTGAAATATAAGCCTGCTCTATGATCAAGTGGTTCTCTGTAATATTTACAAACAAAAATGCACTTTAAACAATTCCTTGATCAGACAAGCCTCCCAAAAAGTCCTTGTTCCTTTATAAATCTAACAGCACAATCGTTTACTGTTTCACTTTTTTATTTTTCTGTGGCAAAATTACCATCAGCTTGCACCTCACAGTATCTTTTGTGGCATCTAATTATTCCTTTGCAATTGTTGTTCTGTTTTTAATGCCTCCTACAAGGATACTGTACTCTGCAAGGTGATTCTAAATTAGATTTATTAATGTAAATACCTATGTATGAAAAAGAAGATGAATACAATCATCAAGGTTTGTGAAATTTGCTTTAAGAAAACTAAAATATTGCACCCATTTATTTAATAAGAAGAATCCAACACAAGAGACAACACTTACTTAAATTAAAATTATCCACCAATCAAGCAAACAGAAAAACCAAACCAGCAAGAACCTTCAAACCTGAGGATATTGAAATAAGTCTGTTGTAGTGAAGCTCTAATTAGACAATTTAATCCCTAAAGTTGCTCGAAAGTTAAACTAAAGCTCGTGAAAAATATTCAGCAAGAATATGAAGTGCACTGGTATCAAGCTGGATTCCTGTTTTGCCTTTTTCTTGTCTTTCAAGAGTCTACTTTGGAAATCAAACTGCTTTTCTTGCTACAAGTGCCACTTGAGAGTTTTCTTTCATCTTTATTCGATCCAAAATGCATCACCAGACACAAACATGCACACATTTATTCTGCTGTTTGGCAACAGGCAGTAAGGTCCAGCTTAAATTAGTACCTGAAACTAACAAACCAGTGAGTGGTAGAGACAACAACGAGTCGGCGAGCGGCAGAGAAAAGCAGCTCACCTGGAACACAACACACTGCGAGAGTTAGTCAGCTTTACGCTCCATATTGACTGGAAAATAATTGGCTATGCTGCCGCCTTGCAACACTGCTTGTCAAGTTGCTATTATCCGTGTTATTTCTGTCGAGGGTCACTGGTACGGAGAGGCATTATTTTTATAATTTAAAAAGATTTTTTAAATCACCTAATAATTTTTTTAGGTTATCCGTCAATTTGTTTTTAATCAGAAATAAAGGTTAAAGAGAACCACAGTAGCACACTTATAAAGATGAATTGAATCTTAAGGTCAGCCATCGCTCGTACCTCCAGTAATGTCAGGAAATGTATTGCAATAAAAAACTCATATTCAATTTATTTCACAGATAATGATACATTTCAAGCCTTAAATCTCATTTCTTGATGAATATGGCTGATCAATCAATCAATCAAATTTTATTTGTATAGCACATTTCAGCAGCAAGGCATTTCAAAGTGCTTAACATCATATCAAAAACAGAAACATAATGCAACATAGAATCAACAGTAAACACAAAAAATAAAAATAAAAAATCCTAAACAGGTTTGGTTTTTTGTTGAATTTGCATCCATAGAAGGTTTACCGATTACACTCTTATTGTGTTATATGGAACAAAATACCTATTGCTATTTTTATTCCCATTCACGATCACAATCACACAGTTTAAAACGATGTAAACAACCTTTCAATGGGCTTCCGGTACGAGGCTCCGTACACCTCTTTCACGGAATTTCGCTCAGGGACTCCGCCGTCCCTCACGGATTTTTGTGCTATTACAACATAGAATCTACAGTCAAAACATGACATGAAGTCAAGGTCCAACATAAAATTTGTAATTGGTTACATTTCAAATACAATCCTAAACAGGTGGGTTTTTAGTCGAGATTTAAAGGAAGTCAGTGTTTCAGCTGTTTTACAGTTTTCTGGAAGTTTGTTCCAGATTTGTGGTGCATAGATGCTGAAAGCTGCTTCCCCTCGTTTGGTTCTGGTTCTGGGGATGCAGAGCAGACCAGAACC